>CALNHX010007336.1:0-75637 GCA_940337035.1 Agriotes lineatus
ACCCTGGATACCACAAGCTAGAGGTTTGTTGGAGACTGTGATGTATTGATATGGGCGCTGATTGAAGCCAAGGGCTATCAAACCTGCAGCTCATAGCTGGAATTGACGCCAATGCTCACCATGTTGCATGGAGTAGCAGCAACGTCAACAGAAGGGGTGAGTATCTCTTTGACTTTATTGTATCCAAAGATCTGGATATACTGAATCGGGGGAACAAACCAACTTTTAAAACACGAACTCGCGAAGAGATAATTGATATCACTTTGGCTACCTCTCGTATTAGCTCTCAGATAACTCGTTGGCATGTGTCCGAGGAACCGTCACTTTCGGACCATAGATACATTCGAATGGAAATCAGTAATCTTGATAAGCCAGTTTCGGAGTATCGTAATCCGAGAAATACGGACTGGGAGAATTACAAGCAGGATCTACAAGTCAATCTAATTAATTTCAAAAATGAGATTAAAAATAGTACTGATATCGAGCTAACCTCTGTTGAACTTCAGGAGGCTATTTTAAACTCATATCACAACAACTGCCGGGTCACACGACGAGCCACCAACAAAGATGTTAGTTGGTGGAACTCGGATCTAGCACTACAAAGAAAAAACACACGCAAACTCTTCAACAAGGCGAAAAGAACCGGTGAATGGGATAATTATTATCAATCCCTGACCGAGTATAATAAACAAATACGCAAAGCCAAAAGAGACTCCTGGAGGAACTTCTGTCAAGAAGTTGAAAACACTTCTGAAGCAGCACGACTCCAGAGGATTCTGGCTAAAGATCCTGTGGAACCCGTTGGCACAATCCTAAAGCCAAATGGGAAATTCACGGAAACAAGTAAAGAAACCTTGGAGCTTCTTCTTCAAGCACACTTTCCAGACTCACATGCGGTTTATCCTGCAGACGAGCATCAGCCAAACCTCATTAACCCGATTATAAGGGCTGAAAAAACGGACTGGCAAATTTCAAACAAAATCGTTACCCACAAAAGTATTGAATGGGCCATAGATTCGTTTAACTCATACAAAGCTTCTGGTCCTGATGGCATAATACCTGTGCTTCTACAACAAGGGAAAGAGATCCTCACACCAAAGCTTTGTAGACTACTAAGAGCAACCCTGGCAACGGGATACATCCCGTCTGTCTGGAAACAGTCTAGAATTGTCTTCATACCCAAACCTGGAAGAGACTCTTCGCAGGCGAAGTCATATAGACCTATCAATCTATCTTCCTTTATGTTAAAGTTGATAGAGAAACTGATTGAAAGACATATCAGAGAGAGCTTTCCCTCAGGAAGCCTATTTCATCCCCATCAACATGCATATCAATCGGGGAAATCATGCGAAACTGCTCTCCACCAACTAGTGCGGAGAATTGAGGAGGCAATTAACTACCAAGAAATTGCACTGACAGTTTTTATTGACATTGAGGGAGCCTTTGACCATACCTCCTTCGTGTCAATGATAGCTGCAGTAAGAAACCGTGGGGTAGAAGACACCATCTGCAGGTGGATCAGTAACATGCTCCATGACAGGAAAATACAATCAACCCTTTCTGGTGAGACAATGGAGGTGGAAGCTGCCAAAGGATGCCCACAGGGGGGAGTTTTGTCACCCCTGTTGTGGAACCTGGTAGTGGATGAGCTCTTAGTCGAACTAAATAGGGAAGGTTACTATACCCAGGGGTATGCCGATGATCTGGCGATACTCATCTCGGGGAAATTTGATAACACAGTCTCAGAGATTATGCAAAAAGCTCTAAGAATTGTGAAGAGGTGGTGCACCAAAGAGAGCCTAAGTGTAAATCCGCAGAAAACGGTACTGGTTCCATTTACTAGAAGAAGGAAATTGGACAGGCTAAAACTGCCAAACCTCTTCAATGAACAATTGCAAGTGAGCCAAGAAGCTAAATATCTGGGCATAATCCTGGATGCTAAGTTAACCTGGAGCTCACACATTCAAAAAATTGCACATAAAGGCAAAAGAACTATTATGGCAACAAAGCGTGCAGTGGGCAAAACCTGGGGACTTAAGCCAAGCATGGTACACTGGCTGTACACTGCTGTGGTGAGACCTATGGTATCCTACGGATCGCTGACCTGGTGGCCAAAAGTAGAACAAAAGCAAGCAAACTGGAGCTTTCCAAACTCCAATGGCTGGCTTGCCTATGTATAACAGGGGTGATGAGAAGCACTCCAACTGCAGCTATGGAAACCCTGCTAAGCCTTCCTCCCCTAGATATCATAATCAAGGCAGAGGCAAGGATGGCGGCGTATAGACTGAACTATAATGGCAACTGGCAAACCAGTTTCGTCTCTGGTCATACCAGAATAACCAGCAATATCACTAATCCATTACTAGAAATGAGCAGTGACACAATGCCTATCAGGCATAACCTTAACAAACCCTTTTACATTCAGCTAGAATGGAACGAAGGGCTGGCACAAAGACGTGGTCAGGAAGGAAAACCAGTCTGGTATACAGACGGATCCAAAACTGATAGCGGTACTGGAGCTGGGATATATGGGGAATCTCCCCATTTTGAAGCCTGTGCATCTTTGGGGAATCACGCAACAGTATTCCAAGCCGAAACTCATGCCATAGACATTTGTCTACAGGAAAACATAAAGAGGAACTATCAAGGCAAAGATATCCTTGTCCTAACTGATAGCCAGGCTGCCATAAAGGCCCTAGCTAGCTACCGGATTAACTCGAAACTAGTCTGGGACTGCCTTCAAAATCTAATAACCCTGGCAAACCACAACAAAGTAACCCTCATGTGGGTTCCGGGCCATAAGGGGATAAAAGGCAATGAAAAAGCTGATGCCCTCGCAAAAGAGGGAACAGAAATAGCATTTAATGGTCCTGAACCAGTATTTGGAATTTCTAAAACCTCTGCTCGTGGCTGGTTGGCTGGGTGGATAAAAAGATCGCACCATAACCACTGGAACCATGTGGATGGATTAAGACACAGCAAGACCATGCTAAAAACACCATCTAAAAAACTAACAGATGATGTACTGCGACTAAGCAGACACCAAATTAGGCAAGTGACAGGACTGATAACTGGACACTGCAACCTACGCAAGCACATGCATACAATGGGCATCCTAAATGAGGAACCCATATGCAGACTATGTAATGAAGAGGACGAAACAGCCTCTCATATTATTTTTGACTGTGAAGCCCTCGCCCGATGGAGACATTCGCTCCTGGGTGGAGCCAATACAAGAGAAACTCTAATTAGAGAAAACCTAGTGAAAACGTTACTAAACCTAATAAAGACGGCAAAACTTTTCACTGAATAATGTGATATGATGAGTAACACAATAAGCCTAATAATAAGGCTGCAGTGTTCTAGGCTTCTAATCCTGTCATCAACTCACAATTCAATGAATCAATCAATCAAGCCAAGGGAATTGCAAAACACACCCATCGACGGAAAGGGATTCTGCATAGGGTGACCAGATTTGAGATTCGGAAAAAGAGGACACCCAATAATATTTGTGTATGATCGATCAATAATAGGCGATTTTTTTGCCCGCGAAATTATGTCAGCGAGCGTAAAAGAATTTTATTGCGGGTGACATCATTTTATCGGCCAAAAAATTATTTACAAACACGTATTAATGAAAACCATATCTAGTTACAAAGGTACTATTCTGCTAAAATAATTGTAAGGATTGCCCTGTTTTTATTTCACGTTTCATATACTCGCTGAATCTGCATTTTTTAAATTTTGATCGTACATAAAGTTTTGTATGGTACCTCGTGCACTCCGCGGACCAAAAGTACCGGTTTTGCGCCCATGATGCATAAATAACTATTAATACAAAAAAATTAAAAACAAACAGTATCCGTTTATTTCTCAATACACTGATTGAATTAACAGTCAAACATAAACCTTTAACAAATTAAAACAACTTCAAATAAAATAAAAAATGAAATCAATTTTGATTTTCATACTTCTGAGAAGAACAAATTTCTTTGAATAGTGTTTTATTACATAACAAATAATCATAAAATTGTTGACAACTGAAAGTTTTAAAATTGAAGTATGTCAGCATTGGTGCGTTAATAGTCTGGACTTTGAATCTATTCATTTCATCAGTCCATGGGAGTATTTATAAGTGAAAAGATTCTTTCAACATTCGTATTATGACGCGGCATTGAAAAGAAAAACTAAAAATGCTTAAAAAATTCCGAATAGTGTCATTTTCTAATTCATTAAAATACTTTAGCCATTTTTACTTCCCTCATCGTCCCTCATTTGACACTATTTCCGTTAGGTAATGAAGCTCATTACGCCACTCAGTTATGTAATGGCTTCGTTACCTAACTGAAAGGTGTAATGGCTTTATTACCTAACTGAAATAGTGTCAAGTGAATGACAATAACATTTGCCTACTAAAATACCGTTTTGAAAATGACAGATCTGACATTTCTCTTAATGCACTTTTCTAAATTTTAGACAGTTGTAAATAAAATTTTGTACAATAAATGTGTGATAATGCATCATTAATATACTTGTGTGCTTGCACACACGTATATTAATGATGCTCTTATCCCACTTGTATAGTTAATAACTATTAGGCAACAAGTGCTAAAAGTGAATGTTTATGCACGAGACAAGAAAATTATGAAACGAAACCGAAGTCGAGTACAATAACACTTTTAGCACGAGTTTGCATAAGGTAGGTTGTCCAAATAAGGCCCGGCTTCGTAATAAGGCCCACTCTTCATTAAAACAGTAACAAACCAAAATTGCCGAATCTAATTGTTCTGTGGTCTACACTGAGCGCCATCTAGTAGTGAATAACCGCATTACGTTCAATAGCGTCACGGCCTCCTGGATTAGTGCGAAACTGACGTCTCTACGCGGCCCGCCGCATTTTTAGTTCAAGGCGTTTTTTCTGATTTGTAGAGGCGCTACAGTACGTTGCGCTTGTGCCTTTGGTTGCATACGTCCACGGCCTCCTGGATTAATTTTAATCTAAAAAGTCCCGCCTACGTTACAAATAATTTATCAAAAACCCAACAGATAGCGCCAAAGTACGTTGGCCTCAGAATCACAAAAATTATGCAAATGTGGCGGGCCGCGTAGAGACGTCAGTCACGTACTAATCCAGGAGGCCGTGAATAGCGTTGTTGGTTTCCTGTGTAAGCGTTAGTTCGTATTGTTTTGTGGTTAGTTCCTTTCTTGTCTGTGAGTACGTCGGTGCGTCTAACCAGGTTGAAACGTATTTTTGATCATGGAGTAAGTTTGAAATATAATTGTTTCAAATGAGTTCCGGCGGGGTCCATTTCACGTGCAACAGCTCTAGGGCCTACCCCCGGTGGGCCTAACGAGGGTTGAAACGTATTTTTGACGTTGGAAGTGCGAAGTAACAGTTTTTTCAAATGAGTTCCGGCGTGGTCAATATGACGCGCAATAGCTTTGGGGCCTACCTCCGGGTCCTCCGGTGCGCCTAACCCCCTAACCAGGGTTGAAACTGAAACGTATTATTGACGTTGGAAGTGTGAAGTAACAGTTTTTTCAAATGAGTTCCGGCGTGGTCAATCTGACGCGCAATAGCTTTGGGGCCTACCTCCGGTGCGCCTAAACAGGGTTGAAACGTATTTTTGACGTTGGAAGTGTGAAGTAAAAGTTTTTTCAAGTTTTTTCAAATGACTTCCGGCGTGGTCAATTTGACGCGCAATAGCTTTGGGGCCTACCTCCGGGTCGCCTAACCCCCTAACCAGGGTTGAAACGCATTATTGACGAAGTGTGAAGTATAAAGTTTTTCAAATGAGTTCCTGCGGGGTCAATTTCACGCGCAACAGCTTTAGGGCCTACCCCTTAACTATGGTGAGGTTGGTCCGCTGTTTTCGCTATTTATTTGCCGAGAGCAAACGTATACCGCCGATCATCGCCCTTCAGCCTTGGCAGTTGAATTGCATAAACGCGGCGTACTGCGATCCACTGCCATCGGGGGTAAAGCTGAGGAAGTCAGCCTCAAGAGACCAAGTATCTATCGCCTGATGGGGATATTCGAGAACGCAAGACTCGACTACATTCAACCGTGGGCCTACTCCACCTCCTTTACGGTCACCTACTTCGTCCATAAGCAGTAAGTACTAATAGTTTAATGCACGGTACATATAGGGTTATCGGTAATGAGTCAACGGTGGCTTCCTCGACCTAAAATAAGTCGACTTAGCCAAATTTACATTAGTCCAAAAGTATGTAGAGGAGAGCAGGGTAAAAAGGTGTAGAACTTTTTTTTAATGCAACTGAAAACGTTTCATTACATAAATCTTAAAGACTGGTTATTATACAATGCCACCGTTGACGTATCACCCTGTATTTTTATAAATGAGTTAATTTTTTTTGCCTTTTCAGCAGAAAAAACATGGAAACTAACATTCCCATGTGTTACGAAAAAATGAAAGCGAAACAAATCGTTTCCATTAATGATCTGAAAACCATCGGCAACCGTACAATCCTGCAACTAGACACCGAACAGTATGCTACCGAAACCGAAGCTCAGCACCAACGCCGCCCGTTCACGCAAAAGGAAATTGACAACTTAAGATCCGTCCTGAAGGGATTATTTTGCAGGTCGGAGATGCAGTCTATATTACAAAATCCCGTTCTATTTGGTCTCAACAGTATAGCTGACTACGAGGAGGACATGCGCATGTTTTTCAAGTTGCACCATCAGACAAATTACGAGCTGCCGAAGCGCATCCGCGATAGATGCCTTATTTACGGGCTACCGGGGTTGCAGCTTCGGCGGCGTCGAGTTGTGCCTGTTTTAGAAAAGGACGAGGACGATGTCTTTAAACAAGATGAGCGGGCGGTGGCATTAGCCGAGGTAGACCCGGTAGAGCAGGGCTTGATAGTGACGGGGGCCGAAGTTGCAGTACAGGGTGGCATCGCTGTGGTTGAGTAAGTTAGCTACTCATAAATATAAATTTATCTTTTTAGTACTTCCCCGTTATTCCAAAACATACAGGGTTTTTCTAAATTATATGTCATAATTTCAAGATCGTATTCTACCTGCGTAACGAAACATTTCCGGACACATGTTTATAGGTACACCTTTTTTTTTAGTAACGATGGCGAGGTCTTGGGGCAGTACGCCGCCAGCTCTCCGGGCGCATCCCAAGAGGCCGTAATAGCCCCATTAATTGGTGCCCTGGAGCCCACGGTCGTGGACAAGTTGGAAACTGAGCACGAAGAAGAGGAAGAGGAGGAACCGGAGGAGGCTGAAGAGGCTGAGGAGGAGGAGGAGCAGCAAGCAAAGGGCAAGAGAAAGCTGAGTGTACCCCTTAGAAAACCAAAGAAAATCAAAGCGCCCCGGCCCGTTTTCGCTTTTGGCGAACGAGTGATGGTGCGGTTCAGATCGTGGCCTCTATGGCCCGCCGTCGTTACCAGCATTTCAAGAACCCACTACGAGATTACGTGCACCGAGGGCACCGAGCCCTCGTCCTACAAAGTGCCTAAACGATCGGTGCTAGCTATGGACGAAGAAAGATTGAGGCAGGAATTTAACAACTTGAAAGATGGTAAACGGCGCCAACAGCTCTCCACGGTTTTGCTGGCGTTAAAAATTATTGCATAGGGCAAGGTAAGACTCTTTTTGTACACCCGTTACATTATGTTCATTATTTCAATATTTTTAGGCCCACTATCAGAGATGTTGGATGTTGAACTTTTGAGTTTTGGGCGCCGAGCGCATGAGCTGTGCTGCAACCCACCTCCCGGTCTATGTCGATCGTTCTGGCGTTGAAATAAATAGTATAGGGCAGACGGTAAGACTCTTTTTGTACACACGATACATTATGTTCATTATTTCATTATTTTTAGGCCCACTATCAGAGATGTTGGATGTTGAACTTTTGAGTTTTGGGCGCCGGGCGCATGAGCTGTGCTGCAACCCACCCCCCGGTCTATATCCATCGTTCTGGCGTTGAAAATACGAGTATAGACGCACCGACGTACTGCCTGCACCGACGTACTGCCTCACAACAAATATAATAGACACACCGACGTACTGCCTCACAACACCGCGTTGTTGCATTGTTGTGATTCACCAGCTTCTGTTAAAATTAAAGCGGGCCTAGCCAATGGTTAATGGTGAATTTGCCAGACCCAAGCGAAGTAAAAATGGGTATTTTCCGGTACTTGAAGTGTCCAGTACTCGCCTTGCCAGAGAGAGGGTACCGTGAGCTGAAAACTGAAAGAGTATCACAAAGCAGTGAACCGCCTACGAAGGGATAGATTCAGATCGCGCCGGGTGCATGAACTATGCTGCAACCCCCCCCGGGTCCATATCGTTCTGGTGTTGAAATTGTTATTAAAAAAATTTTTAGGCACACAATATGAATGTTATGCTACAAATATTTCGGTGAAATTCGTGAATATGTATTATAATTATATTTATTATACTTTAATAAATATCTTCAGTAATAATTGTGTTGTTTTCTATCCGTATCCCGGGTTTTAGTGCGGCGGGTGAATATATAAGTTTGCTGGACATATCTACCCGTAATAAAAAAATTCCTTCAACCACTACGTATGGGTAGATATTTCCAGAAAACTAACATATTCACCCACCGGCTTGTGTTTTTAGTGTTGCGGGTGAATATATAAGTTTGCTGGACATATATACCCGTAATAAAAAAAATATCGTTTTACCACTACGTATGGGTAGATATTTCCAGAAAACTAACATATTCACCCTCCAGCTTGGGTTTTAGTGCGGCGGGTGAATATATAAGTTTTCTGGACATATCTACCCGTAGAAACGGGTAGATATTTCAGAAAAACTGATATATTTACCCTCCGGACTAGCCCGTAGGTAGTGGGTAGACACGATTTTTTTTTTCAAAGTCGAAATTAATCGATGGCAATTTTTTTGTGCCATGAGGGCACTATTTGCAGCAACTTTTCTTTATAACATTTTGTCGTGACATGAAAACTTCAATCGTTTGTACTAGAAAAAATGGAGCATGCGCTCTACCCGCCTGCTGCTGGAGCGGTAGGTCGGTCATATTTGTTCCGTGACGTCAGCTTTGTTTAGAGCACCTTTATAGTTTTGTTTTTTCCAAATTGTGTTCGATCGCTCGAACTGATTTCGAAAAAATCGACGTGAGCCGGTTTCTAGCATCAAGCAAGCGCCAGACATAAAAATATTGAAATAACGAACATAATGTATCGTGTGTACAAAATACACAGAACATACCCAAAGGACAAAATACCCTGCCCTGTTCGGAAACAGGCATGTCAAAAAAGAGGATTCGTTGATTGCATTTCACAGGTCCTGGTGGTGATGGCTATGTTGTATAACGAGCCGAAGCGCGTATCGACTAGGGTAAAGTTATCTGTTGCAGGTATGCGTGAAATGATCTGGAAGAATATGTTTGCGTATTTGTTAAAATTTGAGGTTACAGATTGTAATTCTTATGGACTAACTTGTTTGTTTGTTTGTTTGTTAGTTAATGGACAAGGTCTAGGCATGCAGAGTACCAGGTACCTTAGACACCGACTGCTTTTGTCATATGGTCAACCTCCTACTTAGAATTTTGCCGAGACTAAGGAGTTCCAACCCTAGCAAGGGATCTTCCACACCAAACAATCTGCGGTATTTCACACTAGCAATTGCAAACCCAGTATTGGAAGGCTTGAACTGGTAATGAGGCTTCTGAATTGAATAGCATATGAGCATATCACTATGAACTACAACGTAGATCATTTCTCTTATGTGAACGTAAATATTGTATGTAGCCCCCAGGAGGATCTGTAACTGTTAAAAAAAACAAAACAGAAATTGCAAACGGTCAAGTTGGCTTTGTACCTGCTTGAAGGTAAAAGTTGCTCGGCAGGAATCCCCGATCTTTGTCATATGGACTGATAACACGCAGAGCAGCAACAATTCCAAAGTTTTCAATAGACTGCCTGTATTGCTTATCAATATCGATAAAAAAAAAGCATATCTAGCATGGTATTCTTTGCTTCAAGTAAATCTTTCATAATGTTGACAAACTTTTTTTTTTACTACAAAATATGGCATGTTCTTTTTAAACGCGAAACATTTCACTTCAATATTTGAAGATTTAAAAGTAGCTGCCCATTCCTCAACGCTGAAGCTGATTTTGGATAATTTGTGTTCACAAAGTCGTTTTGCTTGGTCAATATAGGACCGGCCCAAATCGCCCCGACAATTAATAGTGTTTTTCATTGCTAAAAAAATTTGGTGTCTATCACAGCTAATGTATCCTTCAACACTGCTTCCACCCCTTTCGTCCGTATGTTGACGATTAACTGAAAAGGTGGCGTACTGTAAAATAGGTATATTTTTTCAGTATCGGTGAGTTTATTATAGTCTGGTCGCCGAAGAGCCGCCTCTGTCATTATGCGTTCCCGGTCTCTTTGCCTAATGTATTTCTTTTGCATTGCACTTCGATAATTTTCCAAATCGTATATTATTGACGCGCATTTGCTTGGAGTTAGTTTTAGGAGCAGTTGTTCGTAGTGGGGTAAAGGTCGCAACCAGATTAGCGGATTGTCCCCTTTGCAATAGATCCTTAAAAAAAAAACATGCCAATAGTAGTGATCGTCTACTAAACCTCACTGACTGACTTATTACCCTATCTCTAATTGCAATTAGAGGGCGAACACAATATTCGTACTCCATGTCAACGATCCTAGATACGGCCCTGAATCTATCCCTTCGTAGGCGGTTCACTGCTTTGTTATAGTCTTTTTCAGTTTTCCAAAGGGGGCTACAAATAATATTTCGGTTAAATTCGTGATTATATTATATTATAATTATATTTATTATATTTATATTTATATATATTATATTTTAATAAATATCTCCAGTAATAATTGTGTTGTTTTCTATCCGTATCCCGGGTTTTAGTGCGGCGGGTGAATATATAAGTTTGCTGGACATATATACCCGTAATAAAAAAAATTTTGTTTTACCACTACGTATGGGTAGATATTTCCAGAAAACTAACATATTCACCCACCAGCTTGGGTTTTAGTGCGGCGGGTGAATATATCAGTCTGCTGGACATATCTACCCGTAGAAACGGGCAGATATTTCCGTAAAACTTATATATTCACCCACCGGTTTGGATTTTGGTCCGGCGGGTGAATATATCAGTCTGCTGGACATATCTACCCGTAGAAACGGGCAGATATTTCCGTAAAACTTATATATTCACCCACCGGTTTGGATTTTAGTCCAGCGGGTGAATATATCAGTCTGCTGGACATATCTACCCGTAGAAACGGGCAGATATTTCCGTAAAACTTATATATTCACCCACCGGTTTGGATTTTGGTCCGGCGGGTGAATATATCAGTCTGCTGCACATATCTACCCGTAGCAACGGGCAGATATTTCCGTAAAACTGGTATATTCACCCACCGGTTTGGGTTTTAGATATTTCCGCAAAACTGATATATTCACCCACCGGACTTGCCCGTAGGTAGTGGGTAGACACGATTTTTTTTTTCAAAGTCGAAATTAAACGATGGCAATTTTTTGTGCCATAAGGGCACTATTTGCAGCAACTTTTCTTTATAACATTTTGTCGTGAGAAAAAAACTTCGGCCTCTTGTGCCGGAAAAAATGGAGCATGCTACTATCTAATGCACCTACGTTTTTTTTAGTGTGAAAGATTGAAGTTGTTTTCTCACGGCAAAATGTTATAAAGAAAAGTTGCTGCAAATAGTGCCCTTATGGCACAAAAAAATTTCCATCGCTTAATTCCGCTTTTGAAAAAAAATCGTGTCTACCCATTACCTACGGGCAAGTCCGGCGGGTGAAGATATCAGTTAGATGGACATATCTACCCGTGCTAAAAAAACCGCGTTTAACCACTACGTACGGGTAGATATATGCGCAAAACTGATATATTCACCCACCGGTTTGGATTTTAGTCCGGCGGGTGAATATATCAGTCTGCTGGACATATCTACCCGTAGAAACGGGCAGATATTTCCGTAAAACTTATATATTCACCCACCGGTTTGGGTTTTAGTCCGGCGGGTTAATATATCAGTCTGCTGGTTATATCTACTCGTAGCAACGGGCAGATATTTCCGCAAAACTGATATATTCACCCACCGGACTTGCCCGTAGGTAGTGGGTAGACACGATTTTTTTTTTCAAAATCGAAATTAAGCGATGGCAATTTTGTTGTGCCATAAGGGCACTATTTGCAGCAACTTTTCTTTATAACATTTTGTCGTGACATGAAAACTTCAATCGTTTGTACTAGAAAAAATGGAGCATGCGCTCTACCCGCCTGCTGCTGGCGCGGTGGGTCGGTCATATTTGTTCCGTGACGTCAGAGTTTTGTTTTTTCCAAATTTTGTTCGATCGCTCGAACGGATTTCGAAAAAATCGGCGTGAGCCGGTTTCTAGCATCAAGCGCCAGACATTCCGTCGAGAAAATCTCGTGTGCGGATTTTCGGGTCCAAAGCCAGAAAAGAGCCGGGGGACCATGTGTACATTTGTTGCCCGGGCTCTTTTCTGGCTTTGGATCCGAAAATCCGCACACGAGATTTTCTCGACGGAATGTCTGGCGCTTGATGCTAGAAACCGGCTCACGCCGATTTTTTCGAAATCCCTTCGAGCGATCGAACACAATTTGGAAAAAACATAATTTGTTCCGTGACGTCAGAGTTATGTTTTTTCCAAATTGTGTTCGATCGCTGGAAGGGATTTCGAATAAATCGGCGTGAGCCGGTTTCTAGCATCAAGCGCCAGACATTCCGTCGAGAAAATCTCGTGTGCGGATTTTCGGATCCAAAGCCAGAAAAGAGCCCGGGCAACAAATGTACACATGGTCCCCCGGCTCTTTTCTGGCTTTGGACCCGAAAATCCGCACACGAGATTTTCTCGACGGAATGTCTGGCGCTTGATGCTAGAAACCGGCTCACGCCGATTTTTTCGAAATCCGTTCGAGCGATCGAACACAATTTGGAAAAAACATAATTTGTTCCGTGACGTCAGAGTTATGTTTTTTCCAAATTGTGTTCGATCGCTCGAAGGGGTTTCGAATAAATCGGCGTGAGCCGGTTTCTAGCATCAAGCGCCAGACATTCCGTCGAGAAAATCTCGTGTGCGGATTTTCGGATCCAAAGCCAGAAAAGAGCCCGGGCAACAAATGTACACATGGTCCCCCGGCTCTTTTCTGGCTTTGGACCCGAAAATCCGCACACGAGATTTTCTCGACGGAATGTCTGGCGCTTGATGCTAGAAACCGGCTCACGCCGATTTTTTCGAAATCCGTTCGAGCGATCGAACACAATTTGGAAAAAACATAATTTGTTCCGTGACGTCAGAGTTATGTTTTTTCCAAATTGTGTTCGATCGCTCGAAGGGGTTTCGAATAAATCGGCGTGAGCCGGTTTCTAGCATCAAGCGCCAGACATTCCGTCGAGAAAATCTCGTGTGCGGATTTTCGGATCCAAAGCCAGAAAAGAGCCCGGGCAACAAATGTACACATGGTCCCCCGGCTCTTTTCTGGCTTTGGACCCGAAAATCCGCACACGAGATTTTCTCGACGGAATGTCTGGCGCTTGATGCTAGAAACCGGCTCACGCCGATTTATTCGAAATCCGTTCGAGCGATCGAACACAATTTGGAAAAAACAAAATTTGTTCCGTGACGTCAGAGTTATGGTTTTTCCAAATTGTGTTCGATCGCTCGAAGGGATTTCGAATAAATCGGCGTGAGCCGGTTTCTAGCATCAAGCGCCAGACATTCCGTCGAGAAAATCTCGTGTGCGGATTTTCGGGTCCAAAGCCAGAAAAGAGCCCGGGCAACAAATGTACACATGGTCCCCCGGCTCTTTTCTGGCTTTGGACCCGAAAATCCGCACACGAGGTTTTCTCGACGGAATGTCTGGCGCTTGATGCTAGAAACCGGCTCACGCCGATTTTTTCGAAATCCGTTCGAGCGATCGAACACAATTTGGAAAAAACAAAACTCTGACGTCACGAAACAAATATGACCGACCCACCGCGCCAGCAGCAGGCGGGTAGAGCGCATGCTCCATTTTTTCTAGTACAAACGATTGAAGTTTTCATGTCACGACAAAATGTTATAAAGAAAAGTTGCTGCAAATAGTGCCCTTATGGCACAACAAAATTGCCATCGCTTAATTTCGATTTTGAAAAAAAAAATCGTGTCTACCCACTACCTACGGGCAAGTCCGGTGGGTGAATATATCAGTTTTGTCGAAATATCTACCCGTAGGTAGTGTTTGGAGCAACTTGTATGTTGCATTCCAACGGGATACGTATAGAAAACAATACAATTATTAGTGGACATACCTATTTATTAAAATGTAATAAATATAAATATAATAAACATGTATGTATGTATGTATGTATATATGTATGTATAAATATAATAAATATAATTATAATATAATATAATCACGAATTTAACCGAAATAATATTTGTAGCATAACATTCATGCTTATGAATATTGAGTGCCTAAAATTTTTTTTAATAATAATTAATGGACCGGGCCGGTGTTAATGGTTTCCCGGGCCGGTTTACCCGCCCTTGTGAACGATATAGACCGGAGTTGCAGCAGAGTTCGGCATCTCTGGTAGTGGGCCTAAAAATAATGAAATAATGAACATAATGTATCGTGTGTACAAAAAGAGTCTTACCGTCTGCCCTATACTATTATTTTCAACGCCAGAACGATATAGACCGGGGGGTTGCAGCACAGTTCATGCGCCCGGCGCCCAAAACTCAAAAGTTCAACATCCAACATCTCTGATAGTGGGCCTAAAAATAATGAAATAATGAACATAATGTATCGTGTGTACAAAAAGAGTCTTACCGTCTGCCCTATACTATTTATTTCAACGCCAGAACGATCGACATAGACCGGGGGGTGGGTTGCAGCACAGCTCATGTGCCCGGCGCCCAATAACTCAGAAGTTCAACATCTCTGGTAGTGGGCCTAAAAATATTGAAATAATGAACATAATGTATCGTGTGTACAAAAAAAGTCTTACCCTGCCCTGTTCGGAAACAGACATGTCAAGAAAGAGGATTCGTTGAATGCATTTGACAGGGTCCTGGTGGTGATGACTATGTTGTATAACGAGGCGAAGCGCGTATCGTCTAGGGGAAAGTTATCTGTTGCAGGTATACGTGATATGATATGGAAGAATATGTTTGCGTATTTGTTAAAATATGAGGTGACAGATTGTAATTCTTCTGGATTAACTTCCACACAAAACAATCTGCTGTATTTCACACTGGCAATTGCAAACCCAGTATTGGAAGGCTTGAACTGGTAATGAGGCTTCTGAATTGAATAGCATATGAGCATATTACTATGAACTACAACGTAGATAATCTCTCTTATGTGAACGTGAATATTGTATGAAGTCCTCAGGAGGATCTGTAACTGTTAAAAAAAAAAACAGAAATTGCAAACGGTCAAGTTGGCTTTGTACCTGCTTGAAGGTAAAAGTTGCTCGGCAGGAATCCCCGATCTTCGTCATATGGACTGATAACACGCAGAGCAGCAACAATTCCAAAGGGGACTTCTCTACAAGCGTCTGGACAACAGAGGTCTTAACGTTTGCAATAGACTGCCTGTATTGCTTATCAATATCGATAAAAAAAAAAGCATTTCTAGCATGGTATTCTTTCCTTCTCAAGTAAATCTGTCATAATGTTGACAAACTTTTTTTGACTACAAAATATTGCATGTTTTTTTTAAACGCGAAAAATTTTTCGGGTCAATATTTGGGGATTTAAAAGTAGCTGCCCATTCCTCGTCGTTGAAGCTGATTTTGGATAATTTGTGTTCACAAAGTCGTTTTGCTTGGTCAATATAGGACCGGCCCAAATCGCCCCGACGAAAAATAGTGTTTTTCATTGATAAAAAAATTTGGTGAGCAGTGGTGTCTATCAGTGCTAATGTGTCCTTCAACACTGCTTCCACCCCTTTCGTCCGTATGTTGACAATTAACTGAAAAGGTGGCGTACTGTAAAATAGGTATATTTTTTCAGTATCGGTGAGTTTATTATAGTCTGGTCGCCGAAGAGCCGCCTCTGTCATTATGCGTTCCTGGTCTCTTTGCCTAATGTATTTTTTTTGCATAGCACTTCGATAATTTTCCAATTCGGATATTATTGACGCGCATTTGCTCGGAGTTAGTTTTAGGAAGATTTTTTCGTAGTGGCGTAAAGGTCGCAACCAGATTAGCTTAGTGCGAGCAGCAGCTAGTGCTCCTAAACGTTTTAAAAAATGTTGACGTTGCGAGTTTGGCAACCGCCGCTGCCGCCATGGTGGGACGGATTGTCCCCTTTGCAATAGATCCTTAAAAAAAAACATACCATTAGTAGTGATCGTCTACTAAACCTCATTGACTGACTTATTACCCTATCTCTAATTGCAATTAGAGGGCGAACACAATATTCGTACTCCATGTCAGCGATCCTAGATAGGGCCCTGAATTTATTCCTTCGTAGGCGGTTCACTACTTTGTGATAGTCTTTTTCAGTTTTCAGCTCACGGTACTGTCCCCCTGGCAAGGCGAGGACTGGGCACTTCAAGTACCGGAAAATACCCATTTTTACTTCGCTTGGGACTGGCAAATTCACAATTAACGCATTAACCATTGGCTTGGCGCGCTTTAATTTTACCAGACGCTGGTGAATCACAACAATGCAACACCGCGGTGTTGTCAGGCAGTACGTCGGCGTACGCAATACGTCCGACGTAGTGCATACGTCCATATATCTAATACTTACTATATTGCTAGCGGCTATTAGTGGGAAAATGACCAAGGAAGTGAGACAGACAACCAACTCTTCAATGTATAATGGTGAGCTGTGTGCAAGCGCGGCGGCGTCGCGTCGTCCGGCCAATGGGGAAGTGGTCAAGTTTAAAATTCGCTTCTAAAGGCGGAGTTCGAATTCTCACGCATGCGCACGAGACGCGTTATACTTAGTGTACCTGTATAATACTTTAGTAAGAGTAGAGCAAACAGCGAAAAATTTTGGATCATTTTTTCATGGCTACCAAGATTTAATGATATATTGAAAAACAAGGTTGGTAAAACTGGCACACGAGTTGTCAGTTTCATCAAATTCTATGTTAGCAGGTTAGGTTTTGTGTCAGTCTGTGTCAAAACTGACGCAAAACATAACCTGCTAACATAGAATTTGATGAAACTGACAACTCGCGTGCCAGTTTTACCAACCTTGTTTTTCAATATATCATTAAATCTTGGTAGCCATGAAAAAATGATCCAAAATTTTTCGCTGTTTGCTCTACTCTTACTAAAGTATTATACAGGTACACTAGTTATACTCTAAGTGAGACTATGTCGGCGCCGTAATGTTTTCTGACGTTTCCCGGCCCTACTAGGAATATATGTGTATTATACAGGGTGTCTCAAAAAGAATGGGACACCGATTAGTCATAGATTCCTTACGTCATAATAAATCGATTAAACCTAATATACCTTAGTACAAAGTCCCTTCAGTAAGAAGTTATAGGGCCTTGAAGTTCAATTTTTTATTTTTTATTTTTTTGTTAATTTCCACAAATGTAGAGATTTCGATTTGAATTTTGGTATACGTAGTTACTATTATATACTGCACTAACAGGAAAAATTTCATAAACTAGACTCGACTGTAAAGGGCACTTTACCTAACTTTCAAAACTTTTTTTAGCTCTAACTTCGTTATCTGTAAAGATTTTTAAAATTTTAGGTTATTATCGAAAGAACATTAAAATACACAAAAATAATGTACTCTTAGTTCATAAGCGTAAGAGCAACCGTTTACCTTAAAATGCCCATCGAAGGTTTTTGGTTGTCATTAAGACGTGCAATTATCAAGTAGCCATGATCACTAAAACAATGGGTAATGATTGTAATCCAGTAAACAACAACAAGAAATCAATTAATGACGTTGGTGACATCAGTTTTTTGTCTTTTGTGCTTACGAAAATGCTGCGACATAACAAACCTTTCGGCATTGGAGAATTCGTTATGTAGATGCATTTTCTTAAACATAAAAGAACAAATTCTTGTGTCACTAATGTCATTAATTGATTTATCATTGTTTTTTAATAGATGACCATTGTTTTTGCGATCATGGCTACTTGATAATTGCACGTCTTATTGACAACCAAAAACATTTGATGGGCATTTTAAGGTAAACGGTGGCTCTTACGCTTATGAACTAAGAGTACATTATTTTTGTGTGTTTTAATTCTCTTTCTGATAATAACCTAAAATTTACAAAAAAATTACAGATAACGAAGTTAGAGCTAAAAAAAGTTTTAAAAGTTAGGTAAAGTGCCCTTTACAGTCAAGTCTAGTTTATGAAATTTTTCCTATTAGTGCAGTATATAATAGTAACTATGTATACCACAACTCAAATCGATATCTCTACATTTGTGAAAATTAACAAAAAAATAAAAAATAAAAAATTTAATTTCAAGGCCCTATAACTTCTTACTGAAGGGACTTTGTACTAAGGTATATTAGGTTTAATCGATTTATTATGACGTAAGGAATCTATGACTAATCGGTGTACCATTCTTTTTGAGACACCCTGTATATATGCATACGCCGACGTAACGTCTGACGTATTGCGTACGGTAACGTAACGTCGGCTTATGCACTACGTCGGCGTACGCAGTACGATTGAAATACTTTTTTATAACGATTGAAATAATTTTTTGTAATAATGTGCTCCATCTACCTGAGCGCATTGGGCCGCCAACAGTTTAAATATTTAAATAATGTGTAGCATCTCATTACCTTGTGAGTGATTTCACAACACATGAGGATTGCGTTTTCATGTTGACGGATTGACGTAATGTAACCCGTCCACAATTCCATGCGATGTTAAGGTACCTTTGCAATCGCATCGAAAAAGTTGCGTCGATCCAACAGTAACTTCAAGAAGCCCAGGCATTTTCACATGATAATGTTAAAGAACTGCAAATACTGCCAGTCTCCGGTCGCGACGTCTCCTACTTAAGGGCCAGTACTACAAACCAAGGATAAAGTTATCCACGGAATAAATACCCTAGAAACGATTGTTATAACAAAGGAAACTATGACAATTATACCTCGGACAGCTTATTCTAGGTATATACTTGCATTGTAGAATCGGCCCTAAGCGGATAGGTAGTGATTTTCGTTCGTAGCTTTCTACCCCATTTTATTCTAAAATAAACATTTTACAATTTTATTACTTTTTTAATTGTGTATTGAAGTGAGATAGGTGATTTTTCCAGTTGAATAACTCTAAAATTTATATTATTTTGTAGGTACAGTTTTAGTAGAAGGAGCTGCGTGGCGCAGATAGGTAAGCGCCAGGCTTGCATTAAGCAAGTCTTCGGTTCGAATCCCGCTGGGGTCGGAATTTTTCCGTATCCTTGGCGATTAGAATCGGGCCCAGTGAGACCATTCACAGTTGGGCACCAAATTAACTGTGCTCTACTCAGAACCACAGACCTAAGAGATAGAGTAACAAGGTCAACACATCACCAAGACACCCAACTCACATAATGGTTGCTGCGCAAGCACCAAAGGCGCGCTCCAACTCTGTATCCCGAATCCGCGGCAAGTTGAGCATTGCACCGCAAGTTGAGCATTGCACCGCCAGATGCCAGCGCATAAAGCACCAGCCTTTACACCGCAAGGTAAATGAGGTTACAGATTAAACATACAC
Organism: Agriotes lineatus; assembly: GCA_940337035.1. NCBI lineage: Eukaryota > Metazoa > Arthropoda > Insecta > Coleoptera > Elateridae > Agriotes > Agriotes lineatus. The sequence goes on from CALNHX010007336.1 coordinate 19,748, forward strand.
AGTTTTTGTAGAATTTGTAATTTTTGAAAAATGTTGAATTCTTAAACATTAAACTTTTGGCTAATTATAAGATCACTGTAAAAGGAAGTTGTGTGCGTATGTCACACCAGATTTGTTTTACTTCAAAGGATTTATGCTGTATTTTTAATAAATAAACAGAAAAATAATTGAAACTTGAGTTTTAATAAGTTATGGAGTATTAAAATAATCAACATTAAAAATAAAATTATTTGAATTCGCGGGCATTCTACTGTTTTGCACTTCCGGGTAAATCGGGCATTTTCGGCATCTGTTGTGGGTATTCGGCAAGGTTAGAATGGAGGCCGGAAACGCTGCAGCGGTCGCAGTACGGTTCCTTTCTTGTCTGTGCGTTAGTTTACGTCGGAAAGTGTTAGCGGTGGCTTCGAGTATAATAACAGGTAAGTGCGCAATAAGGTTTTACCAAGTGTTTACTTATCCCTTTTTAAATTGCTGCATGTCATTTCAAAGCTAAATAAGTGTATATTTCAAATTATGTAAAGAATTTTTGCATGCAAGAAGGATTACAATAGATCTTTATGTATTTAGTTTGTAAAGACGGCCATTTTGGTATGAGGATGCGAGTTTCGAGCCGAGCGGTAGCGAGGCGCGAAAAAGCAACCGAATACCAAAATGGCTCTTTACACTCGAAATACATACAAATTTTTTTCTACGGTCCTAAATAAATGACAAAATTGTTAAATAATTGAAATTTCGATTCACACCATTTGATGAAGTCGTTGTACCGCCGTTCATAAAGGCCGCGCGATTTGGCCGGCAACAACAGTCGTTGGTTGCTGTTTGGGTCGCTTCAAATACTGCAGGCGGGATGCAATTACCTTCAAATTCCATCTTAAACTTCACAAAAACTCACAAACTCAATAAATCTGTTGCGTGATGATGGACGCACCGTGATGCAATTGTCAATAATTTTAGCCAGTTCCAGAAAAATGACGAATTAAATTAATAATCAGGTAAATCAGGTTAGCCATGGCAATGCGTAAAGTAAAATGAAGTGACGCGATTATTTCATTAAGACATTGTTTACGTGGTTGCGATGCTAAAATGGTTACTAGGGGAAAAATGTGTGAATCGCTAACTTTTCGCATTGACAGTGAGCGCTTAATAGTCAGTTTTAGAGGTGACCGTAGGAAAAAATATTTTTTAAAATTCATTGCCTTGGTGGTCCACAATAAGGCCCGGGTGGGCCTTATTTGGATCATGCTGTAAAATAACGGACAATAATGTATCTGTCTCCATTATACTAGCATCATCCGGCTGTATTGCAACGCTCCACCCTAATTAGTTTTTCAAATCAGATAAGTTTATTTTTCGTTAATTTTTATCTAGAACACTGTGTTTGAATTTTGTTAATTTAAAAAAAGCTAATTGTTTAGTTTGTATTTTCTGTTCCCAGTATTATTTTCATATAAAGAATATTTTATTAGCTTCAAGATGTTTTTTAATGAAACCATTAATTTTACAGTAATCCGATATAAAAAGGGGGTGTGCCTTATTTGGGTTCAGCATGGGCCTTGTTAGGAATACCATGTTCTTAATAAGGCCCAGCAAGACATTTTTTAAAACATTAAACAAAAAGTAATAATTATTTAATAATTATTTTCGCTTAACCGAAATCATTGCCATCGAATGTTCTTATGTAACAGTACCTTTTCCGTTATTCTTAAATTTTTCGCTCGATGTTCTAATACCAAAAAAAAATGCTTTTTCTTAAGTGGGTCTTATTTGGTCAACTTACCTTACAATATTTTTTCTGCGACCTTAAATTTACTGTTATTAATCCATAAATGTCGATTTAACAAAGATTTGCATTTAAGACAGTTATCATTTATTATGGCATAGTCAGGGCTGTCAATTTATGGAAATTTTTAGAAATTTCGGGAAATTTGAATGGGTAGCGGGAATTTTGCGGGAGATGAATGATTTTCGGGAAAAAACGGGTTTTTTTTAATGTCACCTAGTAGGTACCTGATTTAATTTTTATTTTTGCACTTGCGGGACTAAAGTTGGCACTTTAGTCACTTATTTCAGGGACTAAAGTAGCTCATTTTATCTCTAGGGACAGAAGTAATTACTTTAGCCCCTAGGGACTAAAGTAAAAAATGTTACCGTATCTATGGTAATCTATGGTAAATTCGGGGTTAACAGGTTAGGTTTCGCGTCAGTTTTGACATAAACTGACGCAAAACCTCATCTATTAACCTCGAATTTGACATAATTGTGAGCCCTTGTCATAATGACTTACAGTGCCACCAACTTTAAAATTTAGCAAAGACTACTAATTTTAAAATAATTGTAACTAAAATGTCAATAAATGACGTTTAAAAAAACGGGTTTTCGTTTTAAATCTTCCTGCAACGTGAAAAAAATAGTATATGCAACTCGGAGAGAATGCTATTTTGCTTCAGTGCAATTTCTGACTCTCGGGCTTCGCCCTCGAGTCAGAAATTGTACCTCAGCAAAATAACGCATTTCTCTCCCTCATTGCATAATCTACTATTTTTTGCTCCTATTTAATATTTTTGTGTTCAAGAATATCTCTAAATTCATAATTCAGTTACATTGTTATTTTTGTTAGATTGGTAGTTCTGAATTCGGTGACAGATTTTTTAGTTTACAGTAGTGCTTACGTCTGGCGTTTATAACCAAAGCAAAAACATAACCTCAACTTCGTGTTGTTTGCAATCAATGGATAAGTGGTTGGTTAAAGGGTCGTCACAGGTATTTAGCTAATTTTAAGCACCAAATATTTTGTTTAGTTTTTAACTATATACCCTAAATTAATTATACTAACTCAAACAGCTATTTTTTTTAATTCGATGAAATACTGTGATTCAGAGAAAGCAGAAATTTTGTACACAAAAGCGGGAAAACAGGGTGAATAAATTTTGTGATTCTTGGTTAAAGATTAATAGTCTGGCTTGTAAAATCAGATATCTAGAGGATTGGAAATGAATTAGTTTTCTGTAAAGTGTGCAACATAAACATAAATGCACACAAAAATGATATAATGAAGCAATTTACTTTATTCATTACATAATGCTTTATAATTATTAACGATATAAGGCCGTTAGTAAGCATCTAACAAACGAGGATAAATTTGTGGCCAAGGGCGTCAGGCCGAGGCTAATGAATTTATCCGAGTTAGATGCAATAATGGCCGTATGGCGTTGAATATTTTTCATAACATCTACAAAAATTGAAACTTCAGCGCATTTTAAATGAAAAAGTTAAATAGTATGTATTATAGTGAAATTTTTACCCCAGTAGAAAATGTTATCCCTTTTCATCTTACCCAAACTGAGTGAAACAAAAAATCACCAGAACAACTCATCTTCGTAACTCGAAAGAATTACTGACAGTAATGTCAATTTAACACCTTCAGTATTTCAATTTTCATTTCAAAATGAAAAGAATTTTGGATGAATCGAAAACACTTATTTTAAATATTGTTTAATACTTCGAAAATGAGAAAGGTACCGTAAAATGGGGTGAATAGAAACAGTTTCGGACCTTTCCAACTCCGTTGCTAAAATGGTAGTCACCATTTCGACAACGAAAAATATGGAATCTACAGGTCACGACTTGTAGATCAAAAAGCCCATAGCAAAATTTAAAGAGAAATTCAGTTTTTCGCTAAAAAAAAACCTATTTTTATTAATACTTAATGTGGGGTGAATAGAAACACCCATTTTATTCAGTGAAATTTGCTATCCTACCTAAACGGGGGCTAATAGAAACACATAAAATGTTTTTAAAATTGGTAAAAAATATAACTACACAAAAACAATTTTACAAAAAAAAAAATTTTTCCTGTAGAAATGTGTTACATTTAAAGGCATATTATTTCATTCAAATAATTTTGATGCACATTAAATTTTAGAATGTCTCTTCTCGACATAGATGCCATTATCTTGTCTTGAACTGGGAAAACCTGTCCAACAACCTGGTTAAAATTAAAGGTGGAAATATTGAAAACCTCTGGAAATCCATACATATATCCTGACGAGTGTTTGGTTGGATGAATTCTTAAGAAAGTGGCATTTTCTGCAATATCAGTGACTTGTCCCATAAAAAATTAATTTTTATGCATATTTAGATATTTTGTTGGAAAACACACCAGAAGCCAAATTCCTTTTTTTCTATTACATCAAGCGAAACAGGAGAAACATATCGAAACAATTTACCCTCAAAGCGGACTGATACTGATGAATCATTATTATTTGCAACTGACTTATCGGTGAAACTTGGCAGTGAAGTATCCATTTCTGAGACTTCATCTGAAGAATATTCTGGAGCTTTTTCCATTTTTGGCATGAAGTGAATAAGGGGTAAATTCATTTCCAGATCTGAACCTTCATCCAAGGTTTCCATGCGTCTTTCAAAATCATAATCCTCATCCTCTTGATCTTCTTTATCCGACATGCTTTCAAAATCTGCACCTGTTACACTTTTGCCAGGAGGAACCTGAATTTTACGACGTCGACTCTTTGCATTTTGACCAGCGCCATATCTCATTGTTCTTAGAAGATTTACCAAAGAGTTATTAATTCCTTCTTCAATGTTGTCGTTCCCATTATTTATCTCGTCAATATTTTGCTGCGAAAGCCGTTCCAAGACTTGATCCCTATTACAGGTCACAGAAACTAGATTGAGTCTCAAGGTAGGTCATGAGAGCCGCTGTGATCATATTTGATGAATTGGCAATATGTGGAAAGTTGTCAAACATACAAGGTTTGGTTACATTTTAAATGACAAGTACAAGTAATCAGTAACGGTGGGTAGAGGGATTTCGTTTGTGCAGTGACTAATGTCATATGACAGATTCTTTGTGTTTTAAAGTGTGAAAATTGCTGTTGCTTTTAACATTCAAGAACTGATAATACACCATACCGCAATATTGCGTACGCCACGTTAGGTTAGGTTAGGTTAGGTCAGAGGTGACAACTGAAAAACTAACCAAAAAAGGCAATTTCTGAAAACAGCAATGTAAACCAGACACTTGAAAGCTACTTTGATCAAAAATTTAATGTCTTACCTGTTTTTATCTAAACACTGCAAATAAAGTTTTGATAGCAATCGAAAATTCACGTGCTTTCGCTATAACATAGCCAACTAATATTTAGGTTAGCTTACGCTAATACAGCCATTACAATCACCATAAAAACATGATTCTGTAAAGCATGCCATGACAAAATGTCATTTGGCGCCACCTCTTAGTGTTATTCTGAACTTTTAATCAGGGCCTACCGCGATATTGAAATTAAAAACAAATACTGCTGAATAGGTAGATTTGAAAACTTGTCATATTTCAATCAACTATATCCTCAAATTCATATTGCCGTAGTTTGAGTCAGTAATTTTTATATAAACAGGTTCTTTCAAAGCTATTTAAAATGGTTAGAAAGTGGTTTACCTGTGGAAATCCAAACAAACCACTTTTTGAATTTCCAAGCGATATGCAGATTCGTACCAAATGGCTCAAAGCTAATTCAGGAGTGATATTGTTAACACGTTGAAGGACACTAACGCTGAGCAGCGTCCTTAATTGTATCTACCAGTATAACTGAACGCTGCACTGCATCTAATTTTCCATATAAAATAATAGTACATAATCCAGTTGTTACTGTCACCACTGGTACGTACACAGTCATATCAGTGTCACACAAACACGAGTTATTTGCCCCAAACAGCTCTCTTACAGTTATCTACCTCTTTGCTCCTACTTGTGCAGAACGCTGATAAGCATCGCAGTGTATCACAACACAACCCTATATGAAGTCGGCAACTGTCCTTCAACGTGTTAATTAATAATAAAACTAATTAAATTACCTTTATTTATAATATTTATTATTCATGTATTACATATATTTCTAAACTTATTGAATACTCTATGTGTATTAACCATTTCGATGAGAATTCTCTAAAAGTACTTGACAAAAATACTTGTTTGATTAAAAACGCTACACCAACTGGAACTGTAGATAATACATATTTTTTATCACATTAATTAGAAGTATAGTATTCCAACCAAAAATTGGAAAGTTATTTAAAATCCAGTACACCATGAAAAGTGTAAGTCATGTCTAAGTTGGTTTCATACAATCTGTAAATAATATTCTAATGTCAATCAGCTTTCAAGTAATGACAGTTCATCTGTAAATTGTACATGTAACTGTTTTATTAAGGCATTGTAACATTGTGCATGATTTAAGTAGGTACTAGTTGAGTTTTTAAAACCATATAGTAGCATAGAAAATTTTGAAAAACGTATATATCTTCCAAACTTCCCAATGCATCTGTCAAATTTGAAGGTTATTATCGAAGTGTGAAGTGTCACTGATTGACAATCAAACAGTAATTTTATGAATTAAATTACGAAGTGACTTACTGTTTTCAATGCTGGCCTGATTTTAAATAGCTTTCCAATTTCTGGTTGGAATACTATACCATTATGTACATTTTTTAGCAAATTTTACCTAATTTTGAAATTAAATAAGAACAAGAACATTTACAAAAACCATTCAAAAGAAACCCAAGTTGAACTTATATCTCCAGCCCAAATTGCAGATCTTCAGTATATGTATAAAAAAAAAATACCTACTATTAAAATGTTGACTTTAAAGCTAAAGCGGATTAGTGTTAATTATTCAAAGTTTATTAAAAATAAAACCACTTAGAATGATATACAGAAAAATTGGGGCAAATTAAATGTTTTCCATAAAATATTCCAAGATGCTGACGATGGAGACAAAAAAGCAGAATTTCGTGCAAAAATTGTTCTTAATTATGATAAAAAAAGCTCCTCGTTAGTCAGAAGTTTCGATTCATATGTGTACAGTATGGAGATTTCGCTCTTCTAAAGGATATCAGCACTGCAGAAACTATTGAGCGAGTTTACCATCAAAAACATTGTTATGGTATCTTGGTGACTGTAATTGTTCAGATGAATTAATTAAGCAACGTTTAATGGCTAAAGTCGCCTAATTAACAGTTCCAGCAGAAAGAATTTGCTTCTTAATTATTGACAATATGTCAATTAAGGAGAAAGTGCAGTATAGCAGATCTGAAGATCGCAGCTATGGTGTAGATAATACTCAATATACAACCGTTTGCAATAAACCTCAAATAGCAAACAAAATGTGTTGTTATGTTATATGTAAGTACATGGATTGTCAACAAGATACATCATTCCAGCACGATATTTTTTTCATTCTTTGAGAATTAATTACTTTTACTCGTTAACAATGAGAGTACTTAAGTCTTCTGACTGTGGTTTCGTTGTTCTAAGAATTGTTGCAAAAAATTTTTAGATTTAGATTTTTTGTGGTGGAATTCTAAAAAACTACATGGAACATCCTTTTCTAAAGCCTGTACATGATCTGCAAAATGGACTACTTTTTAAGTAAGCTTGTACGGTACTTAACGAAAAAGAATTTGTACTCATCAGATTTTGAAAAAATTTATATTTTACATGCTGTTCAGATTTTTTCACCCACCGCCACTGCCTCTTTACAGTTTTTAAAAGCAGGACAAATTGAATTTAAAAATGTCAACAGCATCTACTGTGAAATGTTGAGAAAGCATATACGACTTTTTCCAGATTCATAATGTGTGTAATAGAACAATTTCTGCAAAAATTAGATAGCAGCACTGCACCGTTGGTTCATGTTTCTGACGAAAGACTATTGCTTGGACGTAATACTTCAGAACTATATCGATCCTATGCAAAATTCTTCTGCATCTGTTGGTTTGCCAGGTTTATCCAATGAAAGACTCACGTCTTGAAATTGACTGCTAAAAGTACATCATTATACATCACATTTTTACTTCAAGAAGCTGGTTTTTACTATGTATTAACAGGTTCATTTAGTTCGGATGCAGTGGAGGCAATGATTGCACACATGCAATAGAAAGTTGCTTCAAATGGCGCAACAATGCTCGAATTGCTGGGCATGCTCTTCGTCTGCTATTACGCTGTGGTATTATGAAGACTGCCATCCTCAAAAATTGCACATTATAGTAACTTCACTAGTTCTGCAGCATTTCCAACTACATCAAGCATAACTGAAAACGAAGATGTCGAATTACCTGCACATTTAACAGTTAAAATTCAAGATCGTGCAGACTTAAATTATCCAAATTCCATTTTTGTAGGTTTTACAAACATTTATTTTAAAACCGTTTATAACCTAAAAAATATCTTTAGTAAAGACAACAACCAGAACCAGATTTAGGTGCTGTATTTCACCACCTGATGGCGCCAAAAACCGTACGCGTTGGCAATTGTCATAAGAACATTTTACAACAATGAAAGTGACACTTATGGAATAGCCGTGATAGCTTTGCTATATAAATTTTAGTTAGCCATGGCTATAACAGATGTTTCGTACTACAATCAGTGTTGCCAATAGAAAATATCTTTGAACTGTCAAAGTAGTTAAGCTGACATCTAGTGATCGTTTAACTACAAATTTGATGCTGTGTGAGTCTTAATTCCGAAGTAGAAATGTTTTTAAAGAAGTTTCCTGTTTTCGTTTCTATTCACCCAGCAGTTTCTATTCACCCCATTTTACGGTAATCATCATCGAGCAATTGAAAACGCTTCAAAAGCATTAAAACTTGCAAAGAGTACTTTATACAAATTGAAGAAAGGATGGAGAGCTTCCGATAAAGAATTCACAGAAAATATGGTGCAGAAAGTTGCTGTTGCCAAAACTAAAATCGATCCTTGGATGCTAGCTAAACCATAATTTCACGGAAGTAAGACATAGAAGAATAAGAAACAACAAGAAAGTAATTAAAGGAGCAGATAGTGAATCCACCACTTTAAAAGCTGCACCGATAATGAGTCACCTACATGTCCACAGACTACATCAAGAAACCACAGAAGAAAAGTTGAAAGCTTTTCTTATGGAAAAGAACATTACAAATCCTCAGTGTGCGAAGATACAATTAAAGCACCCTGAGGAGTATTCATCCTTCAAAATTACGGTTACAGAAGATCAAGAAGAAGCCCTCAAGAACCCGAAAATTTGGCCTGTTGGAACCCGTGTGGACCGTTTTTTATTGCGTCTTGCCCGGAGAGGGATCAAATAACCATAGGGCATAAAAATAAAAATAAAAATGAAAATAAAAAGGACTCAATAACTAATGCCTCACAAGTAAGGGTACTTCCCACATTTACTTTACTTCACGTAAATATTCAATCTGTTCGAAATAAAATTCAAGAACTAGACACTCTATTAGTTGATAAAAACTTTCACATAATTTGTTTAACTGAACATTGGTTGAACAACAACGAAATAAATTTATTGCGTATCAACAATTTCCAAATGACTAGTCATTATGCTAGGCAAAACTGCATAGGTGGTGGCTCTGTAATATTAATTAAATGTGGCATGGAGTTCTTACCTGTAAATAGCATCTCAAATCTAAGTGTTGAAAAATGTATTGAAATATGTTGTACATATATAAAAAATATTGATACATTCATCATAACAGTATATAGACCACCATTGGGAAACTTTGATATCTTCTTAGAAATTCTTGATGAAAGTATAAATGAGATAGGTGTAAGAAAAAGAATAATCCTAGCCGGTGATTTTAATGTAGCATTCGGAACAAGTCATAATAATTGCACATCATTATGCAATTTCTTAGAAAGTTTCGGTTTCAAACAAACAATATATGAAAACACCCGAAAGAATAACTGTATAGTTAACATTTTTATAAACTTTTACACTGAGTATTATACTGTGGGAACATTTGATATACATTTCTCTGATGATAAGGCACAAACACTACAATTTAAAACTGAAATCAATTTTAAATTTCCATATAATGAAAATGTCGTAAGACCAATTACAACAATGGGTAAACTTAACTTTTATAATAAAATTGAAAATGTGGCGTGGAACTTCATCACTGAGGATGCCCTCAGTATTGATAAAAAATTTGATAAATTAATCACTACTTTACAGAATGCATACCTTCAATGTTTCCCTGTGAAAAGGTATATCAGCAAAAATAAAGCTAAAACCATAAGTTGGTTCAATAATACATTAAAACAAATGAGGGAACACCTATTGTTGTTAGATAATATGTACAAGCTATATCCATCAGAGCAAATACTTGAAGAGAAAAAGAGATTCCGAACGCAATATAAACATGCAATAAAAAATGCTAAAATATCAGCAAATGATAAATTAATAAAAAATGCAAACAATCCAATTAAATCTATATGGCAAATCATAAATGAACAGAGAAATGTACTTGTTCACAAGGTACGTAAAAATGACATCCTACCTAACGAATTTAATGAACACTTTGTAAACATAACTGAAAGATTGTTGAAAAATCACCAGACAGAAACTGGGGACGATTTACATATTGAGTCCCAAGCCTTAACATATAAATTCATCTTTGAAGAAGTGACATATATTGAGATTCGTGATATCATCGACAGCTTAAAAAGTAAAAATAGTAGGGACGTTTATGGTTTTAACGTAATTCTGCTAAAATGCATAAAATTTTTTATCATAATGCCAATAACAAAACTAATAAATCAATGTCTAAAATTAAAATACTTTCCTTTGGCTTTGAAAGTCTCAATTGTCATACCCGTTTATAAAAAAGGGAATAAGAGGGAAACCGGTAATTATAGGCCTACATCTCTTTTGCCTATCATATCAAAAAATTTTGAAACTGCTATGGCTAACAGAATCTCATCATTCTTTGAAATAAACAAAATATTCACAGATTGTCAGTTCGGATTCCGAAAAAATAAAAACCAAGTCGAGGGAATAATGAATCTTATTAATGACATTTCAGATGCATTTCAAAATAATGAATTTGATTCAGTAACGTTCTGCGATCTCACAAAAGCGTTTGATTGTGTCTCTCATCAAAAACTTGTCAAAAAATTAGAGTGGTACAACTTTGATAGCGATAGCATCAAACTAATAAATTCATACTTATCAAACAGATATCAACAAGTAAAAGTAGAGGACCTAATGTCATCAAAAAAAGAATTAACAGTAGGCATCCCACAGGGGTCTGTTCTTGGGCCATTATTATTCTTAATTTATATTAATGATCTACCCATCAATAAAGAAAATGTCAAATATACACTTTTTGCAGATGACACTACTATATCAGTTAGAGATAATTTATTAGAAGTAGCTCTAGCAAACTCAGAAAATGCTCTAAGAGAAACTAAAAAATGGTTAAACAGAAACAAACTTTGTTTAAATATGAGTAAAACATACAATATGATATTTACATTAAAACACACTTATAACATTAACAACGAACAGGACGAAATTAAATTCTTGGGTGTAGTGCTTGACCCGGGATTGAGATGGCATAAGCATGTTGATTATGTGTGTAATAAAATGAGTAGTTTCATATTTATCCTACGAAATCTTAAAAACTGTGTCTCGGTTGAAATCCTTAAACTTGCATACTATTCTCTTGGTCAATCGGTCATGTCTTATGGAATTTTGGCCTGGGGACATGCAGCACAGGCATCAAAAATTTTTGCACTCCAAAAGAAGGCTATAAGAATAATAATGAGCTTAGGTTACAGAGATGATTGCAGGGATGCTTTTAAATATTTGCGAATTCTAACTTTTCCCTCAATATATATTTTGGAAAAACTAATTTACGTTAAAACCAACCAAAAAAACTACCAAACTTATAGCGAACTGCATGAATACCCTACAAGAAGGAAAGAAAACCTAGTAAACAACTATTGCAGATTAAAAAGATGTCAAAATGGGACTGATTTTTTCAGCATAAAATTTTTTAATAGCCCCCCAAGCACTATTAAAAATTTAAACTTAAAAGAATTTAAAACTAGAATTAAGTTATTTTGTATCAGCAAAGCTTTCTATGACTATAGAGAATTTATAGAATGCGATAAATCGTACATCTAAAATTCATAATATCTGGAAATAATATCTGAAATAATCTTGTATCTACTATTATTTTTAATATTAAGCATGAAATTATTTAGGTTGCAAACCAGTTTGACTTGTGTAAGTACTCTATATATATGGCACTAATAAAGTATCTATCTATTAGGGATGTCGACGGGTACCCGGGTCGACCCGGGTAATAGTCGACCCGGGTATATTTTTAAGACCCGGGTACCCGACTAATAAATTATATAATTTCCAGAAAGTCAGCCTTTTTCGGAGAAAATTCTAAAAACTTAAAAACAATAGGAATAAGCTGTCGGAAAAACATAACCATGCAGTAATAACAAGAATCCCGTCAATAGTACCATTAAATCGCGTCAGTATGGGTGAAGTAAAAGAAACATCCTCTGTGTGACGATGCTGCTACCAATTTCGGACAAAAAGTCACGTACTTGAATTTGATAGCACTTGGAAATGTGAAAATATTTACGAATAACAGACGACTTGCCGTTTGAATTGGGGAGTATGTACTATTTTAATTTAGTTCACTTTAAAACTCGCGGCGTAAAAGAAAGAAATTGTAGTTACTTCAGATGTTCAGATGTACACTAACTTTTTTGTTATATATTTCGGGTACCCGTGTTCATCCGGGTATTGATTTCGGGTACCCGGGTTTCGTTTTAGACCGGGTACGACATCCCTACTATCTATCTATCATATTCGTGACATTATTATATAAAATGTACGCTAACCAAAAACCAGTTAATACAAAAAAATATACATGAACAAATAAAATAGGAGCTTTCTGTTCAGTATCATCAATAAGGAAGTGGATAATACAAATTGGATTCAAATTTAGAAAAGAAAACAACAGAAATTACTTAATGGAACTGCCCAGTATTAGATTTAAACAACTTTCATTTTTGAATTGTTACAGAAAGGCAAAACAAGAAAATATTTTTCAGCTAGTATTTTTAGATGAAACCTGAGTATTCAGTAAAAGTCGAGTTGCAACTTTATTGTATTTTTTAATGTTATACAAATGTCAGTATATAATTTGTTAGCAAAACTGTGATATTTGATGAATTAGTAATACACGTATGTTTAGTAACTAAAATTAGAGATAGGCAGTTGTTTTTTCCGCGGGGGTAATATTTCCACTATAGTAACGGGTGTTAGAAAACTCACCTATGGAAAAAAATTACGTGTGGCAATACTGAAATGTATTGTTGGTGACACTGTAAGTCTGTCAAATTCGATGGTTAGGTTTTGCATCAGTGTTGACACAAACTGACGCAAAACCTAACCTGTTAACTTTTATTACATATTTACAATTATAGAAAATGAGAGCTTGTTGGGAAGCATAGCAACGAATAAAGCAAAAGCATCTGGATAATTTGACTAACTTTGTTACGATATGACTAGTACGATATAATATCATGCTAGTGTATGAAATTGTTAACTTTCTGTCAGGGTTGGGTAGGTATAATACTCGACGTCGAAAACGAGTATTATACCTAGTATTTGACGCGTCGAATATACACGTCGTAAATTAGAATTTACGACATAAACGACACGTCGAAAATTACTAGTGAGTGGAGTTCGGGTAGGTATAAAGTGAAATACATATTTAGTGATATTAATGTAATTTTTCCTCTTTTATTGTCTTTCTCTTACATGCTAGATGTTACATCTTCATGACGAGTTTACAGCGTCATTTAAATATTTATTCTACTTGGGGCCGATTTCATAATCAAATTTAAAGCTTCATTTAACTAAAGTGACATTAGAATGTGCAGAGTGTCATGTGCTGCATATGGCATCATGCACATTCTAACATTACTTTAGTTAAAATTAGATTTAAAATTGATTATGAAATCGCCCCTTAATAACGTAAAAGTATTAAATAAACACACACACACACACAGCACACTCGATGACAGTTTGACAAAGGGCATGCCAATATTGAAAAATCAATCAATCAATTTGAAAAAAAAATTGATACTATACAGTTAAACACTGTAATGATAGCTGGTCAGATCAGTTGTTTTCCCTACCTAAAAGTAAAGAAATTCTACAACATTGTGTAGGTACGAATTTCCAGTAGGCATCTTGATTAAGATTTGAATAGAATGCTTAAGCCCCATTTAGACGGTTCAATGTTTTGTTCAAGATTTATTGAATTCAAGGACAAATATGATCAATCTGAAGGAAGTATTGTTGTATTTTATTATCTTTGCTACTTTTAATTGTGTTTGGTCCTTGAATTCAAAGAAAGGAACAAAACATTGAACCGTCTAAATGGGGCTTTTGACTTAAGAAAAAAATGAACGATGAACTAAAAGGAATTAATAGACTACTCATCAGGTACATAACTAGTGCACGGTATTTATTTATTTATTTATTTATATATTGCCTTAATTGTCCAACAGGTACAAACACCCATTTACAGGACAATGTAATTACTATATGTGATATACAATAATAACATAAATCTATAAAATTTAACACACACTATATAATTAGTTATACTAAATAATAATAGATCAATTACTAAAGAATTCTACTGTAATTTGTTTCAACTCGTTTAGGTTACTGAAACATATGTCACAGAGATGACATATTTTATTGAAGGTCTTACACATCTGATAAATTGGTGATTTTACTAACATGTTTGAATTGGCGCGATTACAAAAAAACGTTACCTCATGTCTCGATTGTAATCTAGGGACATAAAATGGCAATTTATGCATGATTGGTGGACAGTCTACCTTATTATTACACAGCTTATAAAGGAACGTTATCATTATACATTTCTTTCTTACGTCTAGACTAATAAAGCTCGAATTTTCAAGTAGAATATGATACGCAATCCCTCGTTCCGGATAATCACCTTCCTTTTTGTAATAAATGAATTTAAGAAATTTTCTTTGCACTCTTTCTAAGGCGAGATTATACGTTACATAATAAGGATTCCAAACTAACGCTGCATATTCCAACTTGGATCTTACATAAGCATAATATAATTGTTGCAAGGCTACTAAGCTGTTAAATTCACGGCAATTCCTGACAATAAAACCATAAGACCTTGTACTTTCAGATATTATATTTTTAATGTGGTCCTCAAAGGTCAGTTTACTGTCGAAAGTGACACCCAAATCCTTAATAACTGAGCATCGATCAATTGGTTGGCCTTGGACATTATAATTAAATTGAATGTTAATCAATTTCTTACTGAAAGTTATGACTTTGCATTTAGAAACATTTAATAGGAGCTTATTCTCCTCACACCATCCCTAAATTTGTAAAAGATCATTTTGTAACTGATGGCAGTCCACAACAGAGTCAATCCTATGAAAGATTTTCAGATCATCTGCAAAACATAGGTTATTAGAATAGATGCGGTCATACAAGTCATTTATAAATATAAGGAAAAGAAGAGGTCCCATATTTGATCCTTGAGGAACTCCTGATGAAGTTACATATTCATTAGAAACACTGCCATTATATGCTACAACCTGTCTACGATTTGTCAAGTAAGAGGCAAATAAACTAACTAAAGAGTTAGAAAAACCAAAGAGGTGCATTTTGTTTAACAAAATGGTGTGGACCACACGGTCAAAGGCTTTTGCGAAGTCCGTGTACACGACATCAATCTGCCCACGCTGATCCAAAACTTCAGAAATAAATTGGGTAAATATGACTAAGTTTGACACAGTAGATCGTCCAGGGACGAACCCATGTTGGTTCATAGATATCTGACATTTTATTTGTGCATAAATGCGGTCGTGCAATATGATTTCAAATAATTTGGCAAAGTTTGACAAAATAGATATTGGCCTATAATTTCGTATATCACTGGAGTCGCCATTTTTATGAATTGGACACACTCTCACGGATTTCCACTTCTCAGGAAACTTGCAAGTACGTAGAGATAAATTAAATAGTATCTCTAATGGATTGGCAAGAACAGTGATACAACCTTTTACAAAGAACGAAGGAATTAAATCGGTTCCAGCAGTGGACTTACTTCCTAAACTTTTAGAAGCTCTAACTATTTCATCACTTGTTATATCCGAAACAGTTACAGCTGAGTAATAATTTGAATTTGTAGGTAAGTTAGGATTAAGTATGATAGGATCACCTTGCACATAAACACTATTGAAATATCTTGCAAAGACATTAACAATGTCCTCAGGGGTGCTATATTCAAGGTCATTGTATTTCATTTTACCTGGAATTTTACTTTGTTTCTTTTTATCCTTCATAAAAGACCAAAACTTTTTAGCATCAGTAGAGATCTCTTGTTGTGACTGCTCAACAAAGCTGTTATAAGCTTCATTAACCTGCCGTTTCACCAAAGCTCTGAGACGTTTGAAATTATCAAAATCGGATTCAGCCCCGCTCCTTTTGTATTTATTTAAGTACTTAGCCTTCTGTTTAATGTTATAAATTATTGTAGATGAAAACCATTTGGGATAATTTCTACGATATGACTTAAAAGCAGGTACAAAAGCATCAATTATTGCAAATAGTTTAGAGTAAAAGGAGCCAACTGCTTCATTAATTTCAGAGAATTGCGCTAGAAAACTCCAATCCGTTACTAAAATTTCGTTGAACAAGGATGGAAAATCGGCCCTATTAAAATTGTAGGCTTTATCAAGATTTTTATATGAAAAGTTAGTATATTTCAACTTATGGGTTCTAAAGTTAATTAAAAGCGCTGGATGATAAGAATCTTCCAAGACCAGTGGCAAGAGATCATGTTCTATGCGACAAGCAAATTTAGAAAATACCAGATCTAATAAACGGTTGTCCCTGTTGTGGATATTATTCAGTTGTGGTAAGTCAAAAAATGCCTGAAAGTTATTGACTGTTTGCGTCTTTTTATCATTATTATTGGTGCATACAAAACCAGGGACGTTGAAGTCTCCCATAATAATAACATTATCATCATTTAAAAATTCCAGCTGTTCAATAATTTCAAAAAATAGCTCAAAATCATCAATCCGAACATCTGGAGGTATGTAAATAACTAATACATATACAGTATTGGAATTAAAATACAGTTTGCATCCCACAATATCTATAGAGTTTAAGTTATTGTTAGTAAACACAGATAAATCAAGCATTTCTGAGTTAATCTCAGCTTTACACGCTATAAGAACTCCTCCGCCTTTGCTATGACCTGTCAAGTGATACCTCCGGTCACACCGATAGATATTGTACAAATTCGGAAATAACTCCTCACTCATAACATCACCGCTAAGCCACGTTTCAGATAAACCAATTAAGTGAAAATCCACTGCACTAACTGCGCAATAAAACGACCGAATTTTTGATCTCAGTCCTCTAACATTTTGATAATAACATAAATATGCTGTACAAAGGTTCAAAGATTGATCTGAAACACTTGTATTAATTTTTATGCCGGTTGGTTCTGGATTTTTCCTTCTAAAAAATGTGTTGCATCTATAGCATAATCTATCATGCTCCTTTTCTGTTCAGCCTTTTTTCTATACACTGGACAGTCTCTATCCCAAGCAGCATGTTCCACACCTATGTCAAGTTTTTGATTCTTTACAATGTTTGAACAGTTGACACACTTAGATTTAGTTGCTTTACAATCAGCAAGCTTATGAGCATCACCACATTTCGGGCAACTTAGATCTTGTTTGCAGTTATTTGCTTTATGATTATATCCATTGCACCTGAAGCATCTTGTTAGATTAACATCTTCATACACATTACACCTGTCCCATCCAACATTTAGTTTCTGTTCTTTCATAATTTTAGAAAACGAATCACCGTCAGTTTCCAACTTTATGGAACGTTTAATTCCAAATTTAGTTTTCTTTTCAACTTTATATACCACTTTCAGGTATGCGTTCTCCTGTAAGATATCATTTTGTGCTTTAATAGCTGTCAAAAACTTATCTTCGTTCCAATCTTCGGACAACCCTGTTATCATTATTGCTGGTGCTTTTTTCTTAAGTATCCTGATATCGTAATTTTCTCCTAATTTACTCTCAGCTTCTGCCTTAAATTTATCAGACTCACTAGTATTTTTACAGTCCACTATGACACCTCCTTTGGAAACTTTCCGTATTCCCATTACAGCTATATTACCAGGATCTATTTGCGTCTTTAGTATGGTTTTGGTTTTATCTGAGTTCTGTTCCCTGTCTTTTGGTTGCATAACCACCGACTCTTTGTTCTGTTTCAATGTGTTGCTATATGCAGGACGCTGTAATTTAGATTCTGGTTGTATCTCACGCAATAACTTAATATCTTTTTTAACATCTTCTAGTGCCTTTGAAAATGTACGTTCAAGGTCCTGTAGTTTACTCATTATAATATTACCACTGCTGTCTTTCTCATCACAATCCGAGCAGAAAAATTTTAGTACACGTTTTTTAAGCTGCAAGCATCTAGCTTCAGACGACGATATCCCAGAGCATTCATTGCATAACCAGTTGTTACAATTATCACAACTATATCCTGGTTTCTGCTCCACGGATTCCTTGCAATTCATAAAATTACTCATGGTTATAATTACATTCTAACCTCAATTTATCCAAATAAAATCAACGGTTTTATTAGTGAACAGAATACGCCAGATCCTTATTCACTACTACAGAATCACCTCTACAACACAACTAAACCAGAATATTTGGAATATCAATCACTTTTATAAACTATTTTATACTTAAATCACAAGCGAAATTATACACATGTTGTGTGAAGTTAGTTGAGTTCTCCAAAAACAAGACTGAAGACCCCTAATAGTATATTATATCATGAGGGACTAAAGTGCACCATTTAATCCCACGAGTAGCGTTTGTTGCCTCGAGGGCGAAGCCCGAGGGCAGCAACCACTCAAGGGATTTAGGCACTTTAGTCCCGAGGTATATACGCTATTTTTTGCACTTTTGGGAACATTATTATCAAACATTTCCAAAATTTGGAATCTGTCAATTTGGAAACTGACAATTATAATTTATTACAAACTGAATTGCAGCAGGTCCTGGATAGCCTGAATCAGTTGGCAGTACTGAAGTGTATTGTCAGTATATGTCAAATTCGAGATTTGCAGGTTAAGTTTTACGTCAGTGTGTGTCAGATGACAAACAAAACCTAACCTACTAACCTTGTGTGTACATAAATTTACCATAGTTACGGTATCATTTTTACTTTAGTCCCTAGGGATTAAATGAGTTACTTTAGTCCCTAGGGATTAAAATGATCTACTTTAGTCCCTGTTTACGGGAACTAAAGTATCAACTTTAGTCCCGGAAGTGCAAAAAATTTTAAAATGCTTTAGCGCGTGTAACTGTTTAACACAATGAAAACTGAGTTTAAAAACCGTTAAGCTCACCGGGTTTTGGTGACAAAAGCATTACAAATGCCACTCGCTTAATAAAGATTTGCTGAAAATATTCAGTAATTATTATAATATTTTTACCAGATCGTGTGGTAACAATTTGCATTGAATAAACATTTCTGTAATTTTGACCTAATATAACGACATTTTCTTGTCGGTCAACGTCAAAATGGTGCGTATACAGTACAGTGACTATATACAAGACAGTGTGGCCATACGATTCTTGGCAGCCATTTTCAGGCAAATTTGAGCCTAGGGATATACAGTGCCTTTAGAAATAATCGAACGTTTTTGAGTGGTCACTATTTTGGTGCTAGTTATTTTAACTAATTGATGTTAGCTACACGTGCAGTGTTACCTATGTTTGGACATTGACATTTGTCATTGGCGTTCGTTCGTGGTGCTTTAAGGTGTCGCACGAAGTTTACAACCGGTTTCAGTTGTGGTAATTTACAATACCGCTAAATGCCGTCTTCCTGTTCCCTGTCTCCAAACCTCCCTGTCCTGTGCTTGGTCTTCTTCCAGGTTCCTCTCCTCCATGGATCTCCGAATACCCTCATTCCACGGTTTGCGTGGTCTACCTCTTTTTTTCTTACCCGGCGGCGACCATTTAAAGATCTTCATAGGCCAAGTTGTCTCCTCCATTCTCAATAGATAACCAAACCATTTTAACGCTTTCCGTTCAATTCTGCCCACAACTGATTCTGGTACCTCCATTCTGCGTCTTATTTCGTCGTTCGTCACTCTATCTCGTCTCGATACCTTTGTGCTTTTTCGTCCACTTGAACTGTGTTTGTCTTCGTTTCATTTCCGCTGTTACAGTCTATACCTCACCGCCATAACATAGCACCGCCACTTCCATTACTTCACCTATTCTTTTTTTCTTTTTGTTAGAGATTGTATTGTCCCATCAAATTGATTTCAAGCATCCCACTATCTTCTTACTTTGTACTATTCGACTTCTGATTCTTCTGTTCCCAAACCCTTTACATTGATTGTATTGTAGCACCGAGGTATTTAAACTTTTCTACTTGTCTTACTGCGACATCTTCATTTATTGACTTCATATTGTGCTTCCGAGTTGACTACTAAATACTCCGTTTTCTTTAAACTTATGCTAAGGCCCCACTCATCGTAGCACCGATGTAATCGCTTTATCATACATTCCAAGTCGAACGCATCTTGTGCTATTACAACAATAGCACAATTCTAAGTTGTCACATTTAAATACTGTGCAGAATATCAGTTTTTTAGGGCAATAGATGATAAAATTTCGCCCGCTTGCGACGCTAATGAATTATTTGACACTGACAATTTACAATTGTCAGATTTGAATGGTTTAATTTTTTTTCCATAACCAAATGAACAGGTTCTACCAACGTCTTTGAGAACAACTTTGACGTAACTAAATATTCTGCCTGATAATGGCGGAAATTCGCGTCGACCAATAGCTGCGAAGACATCCCAATGGCCACACTGTAATATACAGCAGTGTAACTGTATAATACTTTAGTAAGAGTAGATCAAACAGGGAACAATTTTGGATCATTTTTTCATGGCTACCAAGATTTAATGATATATTGAAAAACAAGGTTGGTAAAATTGACACACGAGTTGTCAGTTCTACTAAATTTAAGGTTAGCAGGTTAGGTTTTGTGTCAGTCTGTGTCAAAACTGACGCAAAACCTAACCTGCTAACCTCGAATTTGATGAAACTGACAACTCGTGTGTCAGTTTTACCAACCTTGTTTTTCAATATATCATTAAATCTTGCTAGCCATGAAAAAATTATCCATAATTTTTCGCTGTTTTCTCTACTCTTACTAAAGTATTATACAGGTACACTAATATACAGTACCACCAAGCACTCAAAAACCCAGGCAAATATGTGAACTAAATCTAAAATTCCAGTAAGGGGAACTAACGAACCAATAAAGAGCAAGCTTTGCGGAGAGGTACAGTCAAACAAAAAACAAATGTCACTTCGCTATTTCTGTTATTGCGTCAGATAGAAGTGTCTAATTTCCAGGTTCTTTTAGTGCTGTTGTTCATTAGTTTTGTTGTTCTTCGTTAATTTTTGTTAGTACTGCTTTTCTTCGTTAGCTCTGTTTATTATTGTTTACCTATTCGCCGTTTAATTTTGGGCGGCTTAGTTATTTAACATCAAATCGTAAGTATTAAATGCTTTCTAAAACGCTACCTTAAGTTGCAGTTATATATTTATATAATACTAAATTCATTTTTACATAGGATTACAATGAGCTATAAAGTAAAAAAGCTTTTGTGCATTCAGAAACAAGAAGTACGATTGCAAATGTCATAAAGTGTTGGAACGTTGATAAAGAAAGTTCGTAAGGAGTATGCTACAGCAGGTAATTAATAAAAAACAAAATACTATTTCTCAGCATTGTCATTAAGAAAATTCTTCCAGGTACTACTTCTTTAACAGCTTCGCAGAAGAAGAAGACTCTAAGAAAATCGTTCTCGTCGATTTTGAATTGGAGTTTTGCGAAGAACGGTTCATGAAATGTTCACTGTGGAACATAAAGTACCGAGGCTAAACGTATTAGTAAACAGATTGAATAGAAAAGTTAACTATACTGGACGTCGAGAAACTTTGAGAAAAACGGGAATGGATTACAAGCAAGTTTATTATAAGAAGAATATACTGTATTTGTGTCAGCATTTTTTTCTCTTTAGCTTTTCTTTGCTCTGGCGATCTCATCTTTCTTCTATTTAAAAACTTTGTGTATTAGCCTGTAGGATAATTGATAATTAGGCAATCTAATATATTTATTTTATACAATCTCTCAGTAATTTATTATCATAAAAATATGTATTGTATCTTAGTTGTTCTATGTACTATTATTTTTGGTACAATATGTTTAATAAGTAGTCGTTTAGTAACTTACACACTGTTACATGTAAAAGAACTCGGATAATTTTTAAAATAAAATTTTTAACTTTCCAGCGTCTACAAATGTTTATAATTTTTCTAAGGAGTGTAATTGTCAAACGGAGCTAGCGCCAGTCTCCCCTACCCGGAGATTTTGTGTGCTTGGTGGCACTGTATTCACACTAGTTGCAATATGAGATTTCATATTGACACTAGTCCTAATACTAAAATTTAGAACAACTTTGTACATTTAAGTAAATGTATTTACTATAAAACTTAATGCGATTCTTCACAATTACAGAAAATCTTGTATGCAACACATTGCAAAATTATTGTTTTTCACACGCAATGTGTAGCACAACTCGTTAGCGCCCGAAGGGCAAACTTCACGTCTAGTTAGAAGATATATACTTTTATTTTCCAACTTGATACATAAATAACTATTTCAATACCTTTTCCTTCATAAATAGTAATAACCTACGGTTCGTGCAAAATATATCTAGATTGTGTCTTTCGAAAAGTTAGATAGCTAGTTGCCTTTTAGAAGAAAAATTAGTAGTGCTTCTTCAATAAGCAAAATTGTTTTTATTTAAAGAAAATTTCAAATTGCATCCTTCCTTTATATGAAATAAAAATTGAAGTCAAGTCATACCTTCTAAAAGGGTAGATAAAGAGCAGTTACAGGTGGCTTATGGTCCAGAATTTCTCCATGCTCAAGAGCATTACAAAAGCCTGATAGAAAGCCACACCCTATGCAACTTGATTCTATTTCAGCAAATTCGAGGTTAGCAGGTTAAAGAGAAAGGAGCAGGTTAGGTTTTGCGTCAGTCTGTGTCAAAACTGACGGATAACCTAACCTGATAACCTCGAATTTGACATAGACTTGCAGTGCAGCCAACATATTATTCATACGTTCGAATTTCCACAGCCGCCCCTTATAGGCTTTTTTAATGAACATGTATTAAAATATTAAATGATACATTCCAAATTTCAAAAATGTTAATAAAAAATCATTTAATTTGATTCAAACTGAAATATTCAATATAGAGGTATAGGTTATGTTACTGTAGCTACTTCTACTGTCACTATTTCAATCAAATTAGAAAGGACTACACACATAATGACATAGTACACAAACAAAAATTAAATTTTTTATTTTATAAAAACATAGGTTTAATCCCACACCTTTAAGGGGTATTATTTCTTTATGGACACTATTTGGTACTTAAAGTTCAAAAACAGGAACTGATGGTATCGTTGGACAATTTATCGGTATCTCTGGTGCATGCATTTATTCATCCACGACATATTGTTCAATATATGTCCATAATTGAATTAAACAAAAGAATACTAAATTCTTATGAAAAGGGAACAAAGATCCAAATCAGTCAAATAAATTATACCATGCACAACATATGTAACAAAACTCTTGGGAATTTTTTAAAGCTAGACAAATGCCATTGGAAACAAAAAAATCTGTATATATCAGAATTTATGATGACAGATAGATTTTGAAATCACATTCATCAAAATGTCTTACAATCTTGAAATCCGACTGAGTATTTATCGATTAGTTCTGTGGCAAAAAGGCATAAGGGTATAAGTCAATCTACCTCATTTTTGATTTTATTGATGCCCCGTGTCCAGAGCAATATCGGACATCTAAATAAAAGAGATATAAGTCTACATACCATAACCGCATTGTTACAGCAAGTTTTCTAAATGGCATATGTAGACTTATTCCCTGAAAATTCACTAAAAATTGACAAAAAACAAATTTAGTCAATGGCAAATAGATACATGTGTACTAATACCCCGAGTCAAAGCTTTTCGTAAAGTTATCTGCAATTCCAGAACAGCATATGTTAACTTATACCATTTTACCATTTCATAACTTATGTACACTTATACTACGAGTGCATTTCCATGCAGTGCAATAGCTTGTTTTAGCGGTCCAGTTTTGCAGTGTTATTGTTAGTTATTATAGTGTAGTTTAACGAATAAGTGCCAAAATGGACACACGCTCTCGTGCGTACAAAGTTTTGCAGAAGTGCTGTAACAAGAACTTAACCGGTAAGTTTACACATAACCTCATATTATTCGAACTTGAAACTACATATTCTTGTTTAGTTTATGTCTACATATGCTGTTTTGTCATAGTAATTATTTATCAGAAAATACATATTCCAGGAAATTGCAAAAAGCTATATGTCAACTTATACCCTTTTGCTATTTCATAAAATGAATAAAAGGAAATGCGATAAGGTATAAGTTCCGTATTTATGTATTTTCTAGTAGAAATCGTTTTAGAATCAATAGCAAAGCAAGCTGTATTCAATAAATCGACTTGATTCTTTTGATTACCAGCGAAAAGAATTAAATGTTGTTCTCAAATCTCTAGCAAAATAGTTTTTTGATGTTCCTGTAAAATGATCATTTGTGACTTATACCCTTTTGCCTTTTTACCACAGAGTTGAAAGAATGACTAATCGCGATATTTTCAACATCTTTAGAGACCAAAATGTGTTGGTTTCAATAATTATTGAACTATAAGAAATTGCGAACAAGGAATTACCTTGTGTAAATTTACCAAAAAGTGAATTTTTGTCTGCATGGGTTGCGGACAGAATCGTAAGTTGGACTAAAGGCAGGATAAAAACGCCAATTCGATGGTTAGGTTGACATATATGACTGTGCATTAAAAATTGCCTTGTACTGTTTTAAACTATCACAAAAGACGTAAGTGCCCAAAATACACATGCTAATAATGAAATAATATTTTAGCCAGACTTAGCTTATTGTCGTTACACGAAAGCCCCGAGAGATTGGCTGAATCAGCACAATGTTCCATTTATACCACAACCAATCCAATACTCCTCCAACAAGACCTAGGTATAAACAATTTTTGAGCTTAACTATCGGAAATGTGTACGACAATGCACAAAATAAAAAAGAACTTCGTTGCTAAATATTTCAAAAGATTATTCAATTGAAGGGTCATTGAAAATAATGTTTGTCACTATATAATGTTGTGATTAATATTAGCTTAGATGTAAGATCAGCATAATATAACGTTTTTTATTAAATAAAATCGAATTTCAATTAAATATACGCATTCAAACTTTTCCCAAAATGTTTGTTAAATAAGTTATGCTGAATGCGTAACATAGGAAATCCAATGTTGAATTCTTAATGCTAAAATATTGCCTTGCCTATTAATTCTAGAACCAAATGGTAAACATAAAAGGGGGTCGCTTTAGTCGGTGCAATTCAATTATTATTTTACTTTTACAATTTTCCTACAAAGTGATCAAACCTTAATAATAAAAGAAGAAGCTTCCATGGAAACTCAGCATCGGTAGTGTGTTGTCTTAGCAGTGGTCTCAGTGACATACAACATCATTTTTAATACTGTGAAAGAGTGTATGTCAAACACTTTTGTCTAGCTAGAGAATCGGTAAAGATGATGGAAACAATGAACTCAGTGAAAAGAAACATTAGAACGCAGCAAGTTAAAGACGAAAGAATTGGTTGGAAGGTTTGGGCCTCAAAAACGGTGAATGCTGAACGAACATCTTGGCATGAATAGAGGCAGCGAAAGATGAGTACAAAAGGTTCTTCGGCAGTTCAAAGAGACATACGAGTGAAATATTGTGCTAAAGCTTTATTCCTCCGCAGAAAGAGGTAGAAGAAAATTATTGACTTTATTAAGTGTCACTATTATTTTTATGAATTTCCAATAAATTGTTGTACCAGATTTTTTAAAATGCTGTGAGTAGAGAATATATACAGAAATTAAGAAATTCTATCAGATAAAAACGACTCAATAGGAACATTTGCCGTATGACAACGCGCCTGTACACACCTCCACTATTGCAAATGCCCCCACTGTATCATTAAATAGGTAGGCCTAGATATAAACTTTCAAAATATTTGTATATACAGCACTTTTTGAACTTTGGGTAATTTATTTATATTCACAAAGTACCAATGGTGTACAACACTTTAATTGACACGACTGTACATAGATTTTGCGGAAAGTTCGTTCGCCACATTTCGTTCTCCACATTTCGTACCCCACATTTCGTTCCCGGGAGCATTTTCAGTAACAGCAGACGCGCTAGATCATCGGCGGTGCTTCGGCTTTTTTCAGCTTTTCAGTAATGGGCGACAGACTACGCGGTTGTTTGACTAACACTAACACAGCAGACGCACTACGACTGCCTGAGTAATCGGTCGTCGTATTTAATTGTTTATCAGTTGAAACGTGTTGGTAATCGGTCGTCGTATTTAATTGTTTATCAGTTGAAACGTGTTGGCTGATGTATAAAAATGGATTGCTGACCAGATAATTATAATTATAAGAAATTTGACGATAAATGTGTTGTAAGATCTAATTTAAAATCAAAAGACGATGTCGAGGTAAGTTTGAGTCAAAATGATCAATTTATGAAATAAAATAATGAATTTTAATTGGGGAATTCAAAATTAAATTAACAAAAATTGAATGTGATGTGGCTGGTAGAGACTAGGCTAACCTTTTTACAAATCCTTTGTAAAGATAAAGTGAGGACCACTTACATATTTGATGTTTTCACGGTACTTATATTAGGTTTTTATATTAGGTTTTTATCTTAACTTTTTATTGCTACTGGCATACATCATTTATAGGTTAGGTTCTCTATCCATATTTATGGTAATTCCATCCAGCCCTCTTTTTCGCTGCGATGCTGCGTAGCCGGTCTCAATTTATGTATTTTTTAATTTTTCGTTTCCCAAAAGTTTTTAAAATGGTTTTGAAATCGACATTTCTAACATCCTACGTTGTTTTAGTAGAACTGGGTACGTGAACTAGAAGGTTTAAAGAAGGAAACATGAACTATTGTAAAGACATGGTTGTATAAAGATAAAAAGCAGGCACGAAATGTATTTAAAAGAATTTACAAATACCACCGAAAAACTAAGACTAATGTTGCAGAAGCGAAGAAAAAAACTCGAAATTTAAACTGTCCTGCAGAATTAATTATAACTATAAAAAAGTTTATCCCAGGATCAAAATCGACCATTTCAGATCCTTTACTTCCAGACTGGCCATGTATAATTCAATTTAAAAAAGCTCATAATCACAGACTTTTGTGCGTAGACAACCTAAGCGAGAGACCTTTAGGAGCAGAAAAAAAAAATTTACAATTATTTGAAAAGGGCCATTCAGTGAGTTCAGCTTACCATACTTTTTGCATGATGATGATGGAAGAACTAGGAATGATTATGAAAATCAACTTTTAGACCGACATAACAGTCCAACCAAAACTGATGTTCAAACACTTTGGTGAAAGCATTTTAAAGATACTTTCGGACCTCGAACAGGCGAGGGTATGTTGTTACAGTTAGAAAATTGCCTTAAAGTAGCTTTAGAAACCAATAACACTTTATACAAAATTAATTGCCTCAAAGGAGATTATTGTGTTGCCATTTGCACACCTATAATGCAAAGAGCGGCAAAGTTGCCACAAGCTTCTGAAATTATGTTTGTGGATGCGTCTGGAAATTGCGATGTGGAAGGACATAAAGTTTATTTCTTCTTGACGCAGTCAGCTGCTGGTGGTATTCCTTTAGGCTGTATTTTAAGCAGCAGTCAAAAGGCAGATGTGTTTCGCTTAGGTGTTGCTGCTTTGTTTGAAATCTTACCTATTAAAGTAGCTTCTTCAGTCATAATAACTGATGACGATTTAGGTGAACGTAATATTCTAAAATTATTTTGGCCCAATTCTACTTTACTTTTATGCTCATTCCACGTTTTAAAGGCGTGTTGGAAGTGGATTCAAATTTCTAAACATGGGATTCCCAAAGAAGAATCGCAAAAAGCATACGCAATATTTCGCAATATTCTCACCGCTCGAACAGAAGAAAACTTAAATGATGCAAAAAAGCAGTTCGAAGAATTTTCCAAATATCCAAAATTTACTAATTATGTGAAATCAATGATAGAACGGATCGAATTATGGTGCCTATTTTACAGACGTAACTTGATGATTCGAGGAACAAACACAAATAACTACATTGAAGTTACATTTAGGTTGCTGAAAGATATAGCGTTAGAAAGAACTAAAGCCTTCAATTTAACGCAGTTGTCTGATTTTATAGTAAATAATTTTGAATGTTATTATAAGCAACGGATTTTAGATGTGGTTTTAAACAGAGTGACAAAGTCTACAAAATGACGGTACATCCATGATGATAAAGATGTTTTACCGTCAAGTATTGTCAAAAGAGGTAATTTGGAATTTAGCGTAAGTTCTTCTAAAAATAAAGATGTTACGTTGGATACAATGGAAAGCACTGCAAGCATCAGGCTGCTGTAGCAAAAAAAGAAAATATTATTTCTTGTGTGAACACCTTATCTCTTGACATGAAAATGAAGCTTTATGAAGTAGCGTGTGGAGAAAATCCAAATCCTGAGCTATTTCTTCCACTTCAAGGAGACAATGTGGATACTTTAACCATAAACCAGCCTACACGACACTTATCCAATATTACTACTGAATGCATTTCAATAAATGAAGATGAAGCAAGTGGTTCCGCGTGTACTTTAAATGCCAATGTTCCCACGACCAAGGAACTCGATGATTTAAAGGAAGATTGGAAAACATTTTCTAATGAAATCCTGACACATCTTGACAATAATCCAATAGAATTTTATCCTGCAATTTCCACTTTCCTAAAAAATCGAGAAAAGTGTGCTAAAAGTAACAACTCTCTTATATCAGGGTTGCATAATTCTTTTAAATACCACGGAACAACTCCAAAGCATAAACGCCTGGGTATAAGAAAAGGAAAAATGATAAGTGTGCAGCCAACAAGTGCAGCTAGAAGAAAATCGGCAATGGGTGGCAAAAAACATTCCTCTTCTCTACAAGAATGTGTCAATATGAATATAGGCTTAGGTGAAAATAAGTTTAAAAAATTATCCTTTTTTACGTTGATTTGTTATTTTTCTAAGGTTATTTTTTAATAATTTATAAATCAATAAAATATAATATTAGTCATACATTAGGTTATGTATTTTTATTTTTTTGTTTTTAAATGTGTTTTATATATAAATTAATAACGTCATTATTTGCTAAGCTAAAATAAATAAAAAGTTTTTTTATTTTGTCTTTCGATGTTTCGATGTGGTATTGAATAAAACTTTTTTGTCGTATTATTGCTGTTGTATTTTTGCACTTTTATATACATAATATAAGTACTTTTTGTCGTATTATTGCTGTTGTATTTTTGCACTTTTATATACATAATATAAGTACTTTTTTAGTACAAAAATTGGTGTATATAATATTATGCACATAGGTGCAAAAGCCATACCATTTTATCAATATATCCTTGTAAGTAACAAACTAAATAATATTATTGTGCTATTTTTTTAAATCAGTCTCATTTACTTGAAAGTTAACATAAGGTGAGAAACAGCAGACGTTCTAGACCTAGATCGTCTGCTGTTACTGTCGTCGCCGAACGCTATTCGAAAACATAGCGCGTCTGCTGTTACTGAAAATGCTTCCCGTTCCCGGGATATTTCGTCTCCCCATATCTCGTACTCGGAAACTTCGTTCCCGACCGAGCTCAATTTGTCTTCTAGATTACCGGGTGTTGAAAAACGAGTGCAGCGATCGGAAAGCAGTTAGAAAAATGAAAGATATTTTAATTAATTTAATTATTATAATAAACTTATAAGAACAGTATGTCCCCGTATTGAGTTTACAAGAGGGAATTAGGTAAATTTTATTTTTAGTTTTACATAAAAATGTTATAGGAATTAAAATTCCTGCTTGGTTTGTAGAGAATTTTGAGAAAGTTTTCAGTTTTTCAAAAACAAGTCGGCCTTGACAGTTAAACAAAAGCTATTTTATTTTCAGGTAAACTACCCTTATGGTTCATAATACGGCAAAATATTAGGAAGAAAAGTTGTTCAGAATGGGAAATTATGGCCGTATACAAGATATAAGGGAGATACTTAGATTAAACCGATATTTTTAATAAATACAATTTATTTTGTTCTTATAAATTTATTATAACAAATAAATTAATTAAAATATCTTTCATTATCTAACTGTATTTCGATCGCTGCACTCGTTTTTCAACACCCTGTAATTTAGGAGAAAAAGTGAGCTCGCCCGGGAACGAAGTTTCCGAGTACGAGATGTGGGGAGACGAAATATCCTGGGAACGAAATGTGGGGTACGAAATGTGGGGAACGAAATGTGGGGACGAACTTTCCATATCCCTAGATACATATCGTCAAATCAATTTATTTTTGCTCGTAGATTCTTCAGCTACAAGAAGATATGCTAAATCGTTCAGAATTCCAAACATAGACTAACTTATTCTCTAAAAATATTTACATATACAGTGCCTTCGTAAAGTAGTGGATAAATTCGTTAAAAATTCAAGGAATAACTTTTGGAAAAAACGCTGGGGACCGTTGATTTTTATTTTTATTTGCGGATTTTTTCAAATAAAATCTATACATACAGGGTGACCCACGTAGGAGGTATGACGTCGTCGATGGTTTTTTTTAAATGTCAGCCTCCTTTTTTTATTACGAAATTTGGAAGAGCGCATTTTTTACTTACTCTAAGTTAAGTTTTTAATATAAAGTAATTTTTTTTTCTATAATAATTTTCAAGGTCAACTTCATAGGGAATAAGTTTCACTCCTGCAAGGTCGCTAGTTTTAATAATGTTGGTACATAGATTTTTAGTTCTTTTTTTCCACTAAAAAAGATGATTGTCATTTTGACAGATATCATAATAGTGGGTAAAATGAACAGCATAGTAAAATATTGCAAATTTATTAATTATTAAACTTACAATATTTGAAAATAATAATAAATAATGAACGTTTGCAAAATTAAAGGTAGTTGTAATTAAACGACAAACTGAAAGAATGATAAATTTTGACATTCAAAATTGACACATAACCATATTTTTGAAAAAGTTCTACCAACACGGAGTATAAAAATTTCCTAGCGTTTTAATCACATATCTACCAACATTGTAACACTTTGACAGTTATTATAGAAAAAAAACATACTTTAGTTCAAATGACCAAAAATTAAGAAAAAAGTTAAATTGCAAATACTAAATGTAATTGCAATGATAACTTCAAAAACATCTAAATTAAATGTTCAAATTGTACATCGTTGTCTGCCTGACAGTAGCCAAGACGACCGACATGTTTCTTTACTGATTACTGTTATTGATAAAAACGTAAAATTATACATTCTAAAATTAAATTTAGTATTTTGCAATTTTAAAATTGTTTTTCTTAATTTTTTGGTCATGTGACCTATATTTAAACATCAATTTAGCGTAAGTAAAAAAATGCGTTCTTTCATTTTCCGTACCTAATAAAAAAAACGGGGGGTTGCTATTAATAAACATATATGATGTCATACCTCCTACGAGGGCCACCCTGTGTGTATAGATTTTACAAAAATGCGCAAATAAAAATAAAAATCGCAGCGTCTAAGCATTTTTTCCAAAAGTTATTGCTTGAATTTTTGACGAATTTATTCACTGCTTTACAAAAACACTGTATACATTTTTCTAGAAGCACTGAGACCGCCCACAGTTCTATGTATTTGCATATACCCAATTTAAGTTGGAATACTTACACATTTTCACTGTAAATAAGCTCCAACTAATAAATGATGTCAGACTGTTTTAATGAGTATCTTTTTAATTCAACATCAGTTGATTAGCTTTTTTAGCTAGAAAGTAATATGGCCGAAACTAAAAAAATCTCTTATATCATCTAGCTTACGTAAACTCTCTCTAGAACAACTAAGCTCAGAAATGTTTAATGCGCACATCTCTTGATAGATGAATGTTAAAAGTAAATACAAAACAATGCCTGATTTAAGTACACAGCAGAACTGTTTATTTATTCGTTCGGGACAAAAAGTGGCATTACTTGTGCTCAAAAAGTTGATTTCTCTCAATTGAGGGTTAATATGCAACTTTCATTTTTTCATTTTTACTTCCTTTTACTATAAAGGAAGTATTGGATTCACCCCAAAAATTCGAAATTGAGTTTTCAACGGATCTTCACGTTTTAGAGTCCCCTGATCCCAAAAAACATATTTTTTTTCATTGGTCTGTCTGTGTGTGTGTCTGTGTGTGTGTGTGTCTGTGAACAGAATATCTCAAAAACGAAAAGAGGTATGGCGTTGAAACTTCATATATAAGTTTTGTGTACTATGTAGATAAGACAGCAAGCTTTTGAAGAAAATCACATAACCGGAAGTAGGTGTTTACTCTTGTAATTTTTCAGTTTTTTTCGATTTTTTTCAAAAACGGCTCTAACGATTTTTTTTAAACTTTACATTTTTCTTACATTTTTAATGTGTATTGATGTGAGATAGGTGATTTTCCAGTTGAATACTTCTAAAGTGGGTTTCTTTTGTTTTTTTTTCTATTTTTTTTATTAACTCCTATTTTAAATAAAACACCCGGTATATTATTACATTTTTGAATCCACCTTAAAATTCTAGAAAAAATTTGTCTCTTCAACTAACACTCGATTTTGTACCGTTTTTGTAGAATTTGTAATTTTTGAAAATTTTTAACAAATGCTTAAAAATTAAAAATGAAATTTTTAACTAATTATAAGATCACTGTAAAAGGAAGTTGTGTGAGTGTATCACACCAGATTTTTAGTCAATGTATTACTGTTATTATACATGTCGATAAATTATTAACTAGCTATTTATAACAAATTTAAATTCGTGTTAGGTGGTGCTCCACAATTGTGGTTCTAACATTGACAAAACTGCATGAGTTGTTTGATCAATGTTGTCTATTCCTGAATAAAAATAAATGTAAATTAACCTCACCAAACATAACCAATTTGTTATCTAAATCTGAGTGGTCATTTAAACTATTATTAACTATTAGCGTAGCTCTAACGGGTTTGTTACATTTGTTTGTTACGCACAAATGTGTTGTTCATTCGATCAGTCATCCGGAACTACTACTATTTCAAATTTAAACATTTGACTAATTCTTAAGCAACTCCTACACCCTATTTATTAGTACTAGGATCCTTTATTACTGTCGAGTCAAACACAACATGGGGATTCAAAACTGCAGTTCAATTTCGGAACTGCAAAGGCAGTATCCTCTGGAGAAATACATGCAGTCTCATACGTTTGTACTTACTTCAGCGGCATATTTTGTTTCATACCAAGGAAGATAGTACACGGAGAACGGCACTGTTTACAGGAATCGAAATATTTTCGCTCTATCAAAGTGTAGTCAATCGTCACGTGTGCATCAGCAGGTGCAGGCAGGCGTGAGTTAATCTCGAAGCAACTCCGTAGTTCGGACTTCAGACACGCCGCGTTGCAAGGACTCCGTCTCCCCCGAGGTTTCGGTTCGACTTTCCGTAAAAATAAGAAACGAGACTTCGCAAAGTGACTACTGTCTCCGGGCTTAGGATTCCCGAGGCCCTTTGATTGGACCCACTATGCCGACGCAAAACGGAAATAAAAAGTGTATCTAATAGTCCTCATGGATTGAAAAAATAAACAAGCAAAAATTAAAGCAACGTCCAGCTAAATTCAGCCTCACATCGAAGACGAGAAAAATCGAATGTTCGGAACTACGTGAAAGTAATGCACAGTGGTCCTAATTTCCACTCTAACTAAAAGGTATTCTCCTCGGCCTCTACTAGATGGACAAAGTTCAAGCAAACTTTACTTCTGCACTGAAGTTAAATTAAAATAGCAGCAGTAGTTTATGAAT
The DNA here is from genome assembly GCA_940337035.1 of Agriotes lineatus. Taxonomy (NCBI): domain Eukaryota; kingdom Metazoa; phylum Arthropoda; class Insecta; order Coleoptera; family Elateridae; genus Agriotes; species Agriotes lineatus. The sequence goes on from CALNHX010007336.1 coordinate 53,795, forward strand.
ATGTATTTTTATTTTTAGTGTCCCTTTTGTTATAGTACTTCTGATCATTACATCTGGTTGAACATTGAACTTTGTGAAGACAACGTATTAGAAAATCTACTTTTACACTTATTACTACATACTTTAATTTAAACGATAATATAATTTTTATCTTAATATGACATATTGAGATGATTTTAAGCTCACAATTTAACTCTGTATGCAGTGTGAAATATTGAACGAAGTCAATTAAAGCACAGAGATTTAATTGCAATCTGAACAGTTGAAGTTATTAAATGCATTGGAAATGAGATGCAAGAGGCATAATTGAGGGATAAAGGCAAGCATAAGCAAATCAGATTTCAGAGAGATGAATTTGAAGTTTGAGTAAAAGAAAGATTTAAGATGGCTAATATAGTATAAGTAATATCATAGGTTTGAGCATATTTGAAGCCTGACCAAATGAAAATAAATAACACAAAAGGTTGGTTATCTGCATACTGATTATGAGCGTAGAGTTATTAATAAAAATGCAGGCCAGTGAAAAGCAAGCAAGCTGAAAGGTAGATGAAATCGAAGCAAGATAAAATAGAAATTGCAAAGAGCAATACACAGCGAGGGAAACTGAATAGAAGAAAATCCAGTGACATGTTTAAAATATCAACTCAAGTGCCAGTGCATTTTAAAATCCAAGTGTTATAGCACAGCAGTGATTATAAAAACGTGAAACAATTTTTTGGCTTTGCCTAATTGTTTCGCCATTTATCCAATTATTTCAGGCTTAACCTGTATATTTTTAGTTAAATTATAATTCCTTTTGCATTTAAAATTTTTCAATTTTCCAAACCAACGTATTTTGTACCTGCATCAAGTTCTTATCGTTTGCGCAATGCCCTTTCTGACCTGCGCTATCTCTTATCAGAGTGCAAGCCTTCTCTCGGGCACGAAATTTTTCGTCCGGGCATTTTGCTGTCTTCGCTTGAGCCCGCCGATACCGGCGCGGCTAAGCCTTGTTTTTAATTATGTCGAATTACGTGCGCTCAACTAATTTCAATGAGCAGTTTGTGTTCTAAGGGCTGATTATTATCAGGTACGATTGCGCTTTTTCTGTTTTATTATCTCCATACTAATTATATCTTTCTTAGCTCTTAATCTTAATTATCCGTTTCAACAACGAGTTTATCTCGGAGGCCAAGTCTTATCGCATTTTCGACACCTGCTGGGTCCGGCGTATTTGCTGCCGTTTGAAGATGCTTTTGCAGCAATTTTCGGCGCTTCCCCGGCGACTTCAACAATGGTTATTGCCGTTCACGTCCAGCTTACGTTTCGAGGTTAGTAGGTGCTACTCCGAGATTTATATTACTTCGACTTATTTTCAATACCAGAAATTTACATCTGTGTATTTTAAACCCGTCATTATTTAAAATTTAAATTCATACGTTTTGCCATTATTAACCTGTAATGTTCAATTTCATACATCCTGTTATTTTAATATTTAAAGTTTTATGCTCAGTTTTTAAAGTTGCTATTTTGATGTGTATTTCGACCCTCTGTAAAAGGTACAGTCACGCTATTTATTTTCAATAGCCTAACAGAAGGTTTTATTAGATGACTGTGATAAGCTTATCCCACGAGTGTTTTTTGTAAAGTTTTCAAAATAACCCGAAAGGGGTTCTTAATTTTATGCGTGTAGAAACCTTCAGTTAAGATACACAATTTTGTCATTACATTATTTACATTTTAATTGTTCTGATTATTGATTATTGACATTTCAAAACTTCTTATTGTTGATTAATTAAACGCTAGTCACTTGCAATTTATTTTTCTTCTTGTTATTTGAAATCTTTTGATTTCTGGCGCCCATTTCCATTTTCCTTTCCTTTTTTGAAGACATTCCAGGGTACATAGCTGATGATCTGAACCTACGATCTAAGGCCGCCGATATTTGAGCTAGTCGGCCATCGCGGTGAGTAAGAAAGAGTTTTTCAGAGCTGCCGTGGTGTATAAATGGTAGGGGGGTTGATCTGCGATTTTTACTACCATTGCTTATTTATTAATTAATCGCAGGTCGGCTTTCTTATTGTTTCAAACGGTGCGTGTAACGAGAAAGAACAATTTTAGGTATAAGAAATAAAGACAATTTTTAGATTTAAGCAACAAAAAATGTTATCAAATGTTATTCCTTTTATGTGTAATTGTAATTAAAACTAGTTTCCTATAAACCATACCAGATCGCGGTTACCAAGCAACGCGATGGTTTTTTTTTGTCAAAAAATGAGAACACTTGCTGTAAATTGACAAGTTTGGGGCAAAATTGTGCTCCAGCAAATTTAATGTTTTTATATAACAAATACAAAATGTTTGCCAAATCTAAAAAGCTTACCATTTTATTATACCAGTTATCAGGCATCTGTGGTAGTGTTTGCAGAAGTTTCTGCGACATAAAATTATAAATTTTTCAAGCCAACTTCGGCTGTGAGTTGCGGTTCCGACACCTGAGAATTTCGGCCTTGCCACTTGAGCTGCTAACGCAAGGGTTCTACATTTCAACAGCCTAGGGAGGTGTGTACGAGCATCTTGAACAAGATTTGCTGCTAGGTAAGCGACTTCAAGCAAGTTAGGACCTCGGCGTCACCTGCAACCATCTCCGTGGCGAAAATGAGCATATTTAAAAGGTAGGAGTTGCCATGTTTTGATTGTTTGGTTGTCGGGAAAGCTAGTGAACTGCTAGATTACACATTGTGGAAGAGGTCCATCGTATTTCCAAGGGTCCAGATTAGTCTCAGTTTGAGAAATTTGAATGGCCTCAGTAGAAATTGCGGTTTTTACAAGAATTTGAGACCATCATAGAAAGCCAAAAACAAAAGACAACTAGCGTCTTTTGACGTCATACCTGAAACAAAATCGAATTAGTTGTTGCTAGGCGGGAGTTTTCTTCAATTTACCTGACGTTTCCTTGCAGAATTTCACTTTTGAGTCTATATATTCACTAACGACTCTCTGTAGTAAATGTCAAGTTTGTGAGGTTATGAGTAACCGAATCTAGTAGAGCTTTTGTACTAAAATTGCGTATATGAGCTACGCTGAGTCAAATATTCTAAACAAAATTTCAAATAAAACTCATATTTGAACCCAACCTGAGAGAGTAGTTTTGTGTTCTTGCCGGAGCTAGTCTAGATTGTTATTGCAGTTCAATAAAATATAGAAAAGGGCAATTAACCATTTTATTAAACTATAATCAATACATTTAATTTTGATTAGCCTAAAATACTGAGAGGCAAAAGTTTTACACACTAAAAGTACCCTGAGATTTGTAGTGATTTGCCCTAATTATTGTTTTCTATTTAAAAAAGGCTTTTACAGTTAAGGCTGTCAGCTCAATATTGAACAATTTAATATCATAGATATTTGTTGTGCTAAAATATAATATCATACCACACTGTGGTATTCTCACTGTGGTACAAGCATTTCCAGGACATAGAATACCAACAGACATCTGCCACATATTTTAACGATTTGTGACAATACATTTGTATGTATTTATTATATTCTCTTCCTAAATACAAGGCGGGCCACAAAACTTGTAGCCCCTGACGAATTTTAACTGCAACCTAAATGACACATGTCATTACATTCTAGATGGCTATATTTCTTATAAAGAAAAAACAGATCAGCGTAGGTAATGTCCAACAAATTACAAATTGTGGTGTATGTCCTTTTGACAAGTTAGTGTTGTCGAAAGTACGTTTAGACGTCTGGAATGTTCGTGAAACCAATATGGGAGTTTCAGCAAGCCTCCTAGGCCAAGAGCAAGACCTGTTACCTACTAATGGAGTTGACGAAATTTGCAGTTTTACAAGAGGTAGGCGAAAAGTCTCATGTTAGTCAACGAACCTTGAGTATCAACCTGGAGATTAGTAGAACCGCAATAAGAAGAATATTGAAAGCAAATTTATTCCATCCTTATCATCTGACTTTGATTCAAGCCCTTCATGACAATGATTTGCTACAAAGGATACAGTTTTGCGAGCTTCTTCAAAACCAAATTAACCTACGACCCAACCTTTTAAATTATGTTATGTGCAGTGACGAAACAACATTTTCAAACCACAATGTTTGCAAATTAATGGAGATAATTTCAAACAGTTACTATAACAGGGAATTTATAATTTGTTTATGTTTGGTTGAGTTTGTTTCCTTTACTTGTATGAAAATAAAAATAGTCGTTATCGAATTCATTCTGTGACAGTTGTCATGTGTCAGTGTTTATGATATTACTGGGATCTGTTTTTGCCTCATAATAAATGAGGCAGTCTAGGTGGCAACGATATCTGTAATTTGGGTTGCATTCAAAATTCGTCAGGGGCTACAGGTTTCGTGGCCCACTCTGTATAATTCATGGAATTCCAGAATTTATATTTTCAAATGTCAATTTATGCAAGTTCCAATCTTTGGAAATTACAACCCGTGCTTCGCGCTAGCTGTATTTTGATCGCTTGATTATATAACAATATGCAACTAAAAATCAAATACCTTAATCATGCTGCTTAAAAGGGAGCCGGAAGTTGACCGAAAACTTATAGGAAAAATTAATATATGTACCCACCAACGACGTCATGATTACATTACCCTGGCACAAGAAAAAGGCTTTCGAAGAAGCAGGTTCTGTACGAATGCAGTCCTCAAATAGAACAAGTAGTATAAAGCTATTGGAATTTAATGCACCAGTCCTTCCCTCCTGTATTGACATAAAAAAAGGTTTATCTACTAGCAACATGATATTGTACATTTTCGTCATAGAAACAAAATATGAAAAGCTACTCGTAGCTCCCAAGGGGCTTGTCAAATTATTTCTTCCTCAAACTCATGGTAACAATGCAATTACAATTAACGTCTTAGCAACCATACAATGAGGCACTCCTTCATGTTACTTACATATTCTAATTTTAAGTGTCATTATCTCATTATGACATTTTGAAATTTCGTACTATTTTTACGAATATGCTAGTAGATAAAATATTGTATGCACCACGGGAGATATTCATGTTATTTATCTTTGGTTGACTTACAGACCTCGGGTCAGAGCCCTCGGTCTGTAACATATGTCAACCTCAGAGAAAAAAACATATTCATATCCCCCTTAATGCATAACTATCTATTTTTCCCGCATAATTGGTTTTTGTCTAGTAAGTAAAGGTTACTTTTATTAAATATAATACCAGGAAAGTTACATGTGCTCTAATAGTTAAACAAATTATGACTATAAATTAGCTATAGTCAGTCGTTGCTATTTGCATATAGCCAGTTCGTTCCACAATCATAACCAATTGCCTTGATTTTAGCAAGAAAAGTATGAAGTAAGGAAATGCACTTAACGAGCAATGATTTAACCAGTATACAGGCTGATTCGTAAGTATGGTCATTACATTTAAAGGTAGTTAGAGGACATCACAGAAAAACCTTGCATAATAAACTATAAGTAAAATATTTATTATAAACCTACAAAAATGTAAACATTCAATTGCTTAAACTGATTGATGATCACTGGAATGAATTGCAATAAACATAAGTTCACACAAGTGGTTGCGATATAAACGAGAAAATGCAGGAGCAAAAAACAGTTCTTTGGTTATTTCAATCACATTTTTGGATTTGGTTAATGTACTGTTGCAGAATTAGCCAGTGGTTCTCAAAAGTCTGCACCGGACCCTAATGCGACTTTTATCCGCGAGCTATGCATTTTTAGTGCAATGCACTTCTTCTGAGGTCTGTATAGGCTCATTTAATTTAATGACCATACTTATGAATCACCCTGTATGTAACGTATAGCACATTGAAGCAGAAAAGTTACGACTACATTAGGTTACCCAGGGTTTTTGAACATGAAAGGTGTTTTGCCTTTGCAAAGGAAACGCGATGCATGTAAAAAATCTCGTAACGCATGATAGGTGGTAGCCTTAGGATAGTATGATTACCATAAAGTTATATTTTTATAGAAAATTGAAAAAACAAGGGTTATCGTCTAAAAATGTCGTTGACGATTGACGTATCTGAGCAGGGCGTTTGTTACATTGAATTTTAGAAACTGTTTTAACAGCCGAAATATAAAAACTACTTCAAGAAGTCGCAGTAGGAATGCGGAACTTTTTCTGAAAGCGTATACAATAGATTTGCTACTCGTGGAATATATAGAAGCTAAAATACAATGTCTAGGGGAAGCTGGACGGCCGACTGCACCCCATTGGTTCGCAATGGGATAAAATCGAACATGCCCCAGGCTCGCTAATGCATTCATAACTTTCGATTCGGCCTGTTTCAATACATTATCGGGGAATTTTACACCAAAAAATGGGCTCCTCGCGATCTATACACGTGTTTATGTTACACAAACCTAAAGATATGGAAATTGGCATCCCAATCTTTGTTTACTTATATGAAGGCGCTCTTGATTCTTGCCTCTGCGTACATAAATTTACCTCGGCAATTTCTGGAATATCGTGTTGCACAATTTCCGGTTGTTTGTCACTTTCTTTATGTGCATTGACATCGGCAGTTTTACATCGACATACGTGGAAAATTAGGAAACGAAGCCTCGCGCCACTTATTTCCACACGTTTTACTTCTCGGAAATTGTTACCATTTCAGACGAAATCCAAAATATAGGTATCTCAAACATTACGTAAAAAGGTTAAAAATTCAGAAAGTAAGAATAGTTTTACATTTAACATTTTCATATTGAGAATTGGAATGTAAATAGAAGTTGGTACATAATAGACTATCTTAATTCAATATTTTCTTTAATAAGTTCTAAACGTATGTCGAATTATTGAAAAAGCTAGAGAATATTGATTACATCAACGAGTAAAATAGGAAAATTATTACAAATATATACTGGTAGAACTGGGAAAGACACACCACCTAATTATTGTCTCTGTATACAGTGAATTTATTTTAATAGTTAGCATAGCAGTTTCGTTTCTATGCCAACATTTAATCATACAGGGCACTTCCATAGTTACCAATGATATCAATAGATTAGAGCGTTTATTTTACGAGTTAACATACGAATTTGAATTAGATACTTGCTAATGAGAAACTTTAATTTTGTTACCGGAATGTAGGTATGCATTTATGCAATTAAAAAATAGATACGTAGCAACAACTTCTGTGTTGTATCTTTTCTTTAGTGGTATACATTAGGATAACTTTTAATTGTCTTTTTGAGTAATAATTCCTATATTAACTGGTAAAATACACGCTCTAATCTATTGGTCCGATTTGTAACTATAGAAATGACCTGTATGATTAAAAGGTGGCATAGATACGAAACGCTTATGGTAACAATTAAAATAAATTCCCTGTATAGTTAGATAAGAGTTCGGACAACGCAAATATCAGCGATCATTTTTGGATATAAAAATAAATGATAGCATACAAGGCTAGACTTGTCCTTCATTATGTCACCTAAATAAATTCAGTAATTAGTAAATACTTGTCAGTTCGACATGCTCAGAAGATAGTAATGTTAAACTATTACTGATGTTATTGTGTTGTGTTGACATGACAGAAAGGTTAAGTAACAAGAATAAAGAATCTGTCAAGGGCTTTACTCAAAACTTCCCTCGTCGACATTGCGACACTAAATAATTTAAAAATCAAATTAGGTTAGGAGTAAAAATATCTATACGTTTCCAACAAATTAAATAAGTTTTCAAATAAAAAAAAATGTATCCCGCTGGGGTTTGAACCCGCCACATCTGCAGCTCTGCAGATCGCTCGTCCTAACCGCATATCCGCAGCGCATCTAATTGCAGCGAAATTCCAACTGCGCTAACGGGTCTCTTCCAGATAAGTCCGGCGCGCGCCTCTGTTGAACGTCACGGTGTTATGGTTGAAAGATTTTTACTCTTTTTTGACGTTAACCTTTATCAGTTGAGTCTTATTTTCGGCAAATGTAAAGCCCGACCTATGTGAAAGTTATTACTTTCTTTTATTTCAAAATTATCACAAAAATAAACAAAATTTTACTTTTGTAAGGTGCATCGTGTATATATTTGTATGAAATTGTACCGGTTTCATGCGAGGTAGATATATAATATGTAGGCAAAATATCGTCTTCCTCCGACAAATAGCTTTTGAGCTCTACTGCCAACAGACAGACAGACAGACAGACAGACTGACGGAATTGAGAAAACCTATTTTTCGTCATCAAGGGACCTTGAAACGTAAAATCTGAAAAAAATTCGGAAGGTGATGTTTTCGCGATTACAATACTTCCTTCGTCTTTCAGACGAGGGAAGTAAAAACGAATACATACAGGCTGTTTCAAAAGTAAACGTAAAGCTTAAGAGTAAATTTCTTATGAAAATAAGAAAGAAGTCCCTATAAACATGCGAAAGGAAACGCATCGCTTCCGAGATAGAGGGCGTTAATGTTTTTAAAAAAATCTGTTTTTATTGTTATCTGCTTTGGGCAATTTTAATAAAAGTTTTACAATTTTTTTATAACTTTATGAGGTACATTTTGGACCTATTACAGCTGATCCAGTAATTCCAGGGACGTGTCCACGGGTCATAGCAATTAGGGTTTTTCAAAACGAAATAACGCCCAGCAGATTTTTTGTAAGTTTCATTTCATACTATTTGTTCTTGTTTGTTTATGTGCGTTGGTCGCTCTATATAGTTTTGGTATACTATTTGTTTGTTTCTAATTGTTTCTTCTAGATGTTTGTTATAAATTGACATATTTTGTACAAAATTTAACAAATAGTAAGTACATTTGTACTAATCTAACCTTCACAGTGAGTTATTATTAGTGTAAGTATTAATGAAAACATCTCCATGTAATTTAATAATACACAAATCATATAATTTACTAAAATTTATTTGTGTTTATGAGTCTACAGTAAAACAAGTAATACTTGCAGCTAGTGTGTGAAAGTGGGCAATGCATTCGAACAATGGAATGGCCGTACTCAGGACGACCACCCCGGCAAGTGCATTTTACCGACTCGTCGATTGTTAGCATCTAAACGATGTCGGTTAATTCTCTTACAGAAAGCAACCTTTATGACTACTTGGATACAATTGCCGGCTGGCTAGTCAGGAAGACGGCGTGCAGTTCTTTAAATACTCATAAATTATTAAAAGCCAAAAGGACTCCAACGAATCTTTACTAATTAACGACAAGTGTATCCAGACATTCAACGAGAATTCGTAAACGCAGGTAGCTCATAATCTGAAAGAAAAGCTCAAATCACGCACAGGTAGCAATAACAAATAATAACACCAAAATGATAATATCACAGTATAATCAATGATAAATTCAATACTATATGGTACAAAATAAAGATGATTATTCGCAGGTAAATATAGGCTGAAAATTTAAGAGGCACCTCATAAAACGCATAAATTTAAGACTTACAAAATTTACAGTACAGCGATTTTATTTATTGCATACACTATAATAAGACACAAAGTTACAAGACAATATGGCAAGCGGTGTCTGCTCCGTGGATGGAGAAGAAGAGTTTGATGCCTTCGGGTACAAATTTCGCGGGACGAACTGTATAATCCGAGCTCACGTCGAAATCCTAAACATCAAATGTATGAGTGAAGCTAGCAGCATCCGATCACTGGTCGCCATTAAATGTTACCTGTATGTGTGTTCCTTATCGGGCTCCTTTCTGTGTGCTAAGAAATTCACGTAGCTGACGTCGAAGCGGACCGTGGCTGACAGGTATTTTCAAAGCGAGTAGATCGGGTCAAGATCATCACATGGATGCTTCCACGACTAACTGCTAAAGGCCCGAATGGAGCTCCACACTCACCGCTACAAAACGAAAAGCCCATAATAGAAAACACAAAATTTAAATACACGGATAAAATCTTTAGTCAACTTACACCAAGATGATTTTGAGCACGTACAAAAATTGCTACCGATATGGCGTAGAACAGAATTCCTTAATTAATAGACCAGAAATACAACGATCGGCCTACAGTGGCATAGGAGGACACTACATAATAACCATCTGCACGCCCATATATCCGCTGGACACTTTACAAAACACTCAAGCTGTCTATCACGGCATCAACACAGGAGCAGAAAAACTCCACAAACTCCAAGCGGAAGATAGGCCTGGCTCACGTGCGCGAAATGCGAAATCTGAACCACAGACATCGAACTTAATAGATGCGCAAACAAAGATTTCATGATTACCTGATCTTGTGAAGTTACAAATTATTCAGTTGCTTAATTTCATTATGTGCTAGAAAAATTATAACCCCCCCCCCCTTCCCATATCTGAATACAAGCTTCTGTTCGGCACACTGACGATTGTGGGACCAGTTCGAAAATCCGTGGCACCCCTCTAATAGAAGATGTCCCCAAAGGTAAACGTTCAAAGAATTCAAACCCCAACATCTCGGCCGCTAAGATACTGGATCACCCCGTCCAATCCTCCGCTGAAGCTAACTGTTATCAGAAAATTGTCTTGCAGCTAATGCAAAATGTGCAGTTGCTCTATCTTGCATAAACCAAGAATCACGTCGTATTATGAGCGGCACGTCGTCTAAAAGATCGGATAGCGAGTGCCCTAAAGGCAGTCCACAATTTTTGCAATTAATTCAATTAGGTAATTCAAACGGTACAATCAGACTATCACCTAGTATACCACACCAAATATTAACCGAAAATTTTCTTTAGTTTCATGAAAAACGATCAGCATATGAATTTTCAGTATTCCCAACATGACCTTTCTGAAAATTAAAAAAAAACGTCTCTGGTAAACCAAGCTTCAGGATTCAGGATTCTGGACAAGTTTCTGTAAGAACTATTGGCAATAAAGGAGCCGCTGATTGCTGTCTGGTAACGCTAAATCTTATGCCTTTTGAACTACACCCCATACAGTAGTTTTAGAATGCTTTATGTTTAAAGAAACCCTAGGCACACCAGTGCATGGAATGTCAAAACACATTGTCTAAAAATTTATGGCTTACAATACGACCCCAATCAGCCATAGGTAGTTTGAATGATTCCGTTTCTCTGAGTCTGGTACTGCTTCAGCCGCATTGCTATCATCTCTACCCAAAGCAAGTTGCTATCAGCATATTCTTCAAAGATGTAGTCTATTTTGATAGCATAGGTAATTATCTAAGTGCAGTTATCACAACACTTGAGTGACACATACGTTCAATTGCTGATTCATGGACTCCTAACGTCTGGGCCAAGCGTGTATTACCAAACTGCGCTGTTACTGAAAAAACCAAATGTTTTATATCTTTGTAACAAGGGATCGGAGACCATAAGTCATATAAACTTGTATTATTATTTTAAGTCCCTGAAAATGGTTCCAAATTTACTACATACCTTTGCAGGACATTTTGTAGAATCTGTAGTTTCCGTACAGATGTAAGAATCCGTTGAATTACAAGCCAGTTAATTATAAAGAATGTAATTTAGATCTTTTAAGGTTACTAGCTTTAATGTGTAGTTGGCCAATTTAAAAATTTATATTTCCTTGAAATCATTTGCCGCAATTATTTCTAACTAATATCATATTAAATTTCATGGAAACAAGATTTCTTGTAATTAATTATAATCATAGGCGTGAAATATAATCCAGTATATAAAATTAAAATGGGTTTGGTGTAATAACTTGAGTTATAAATACGTGCCACTAATATACTACATATTTACATTAGATTTGACAAATTTTAATTAATACAAGATGCTTCTAAAATGTAACACCTGTATTCAATAAATGCAATGCTAAACATGGCTAAGCAAAGGTATTTCGTTAATAACTAAATGCCATTTTTGTGTTAAAAGTCGAGTAGAGGAGTTAGGTTAGAATTCCGCGGGGACCAGAATTTTTTCGCAGCACCAAATTGACCAAACAAGGTCAACACATCACTAAGACACATACCTTACACAACGGTTGCTGCCCAAGCACAAAAAACCGCGCTCCAACTTTGTATCCCGAATCCGGGGCAAGTTGAGCATTGTATCGCCAGACGACTCTACACCGCAAGGTAAAATGAGGTTACCGACAATGCAGACATACATACATACATACATTTTTGGTTTTAAATTATAACGTCTTGATTTACATTAGCCTTATACCATTTGTTCAAAAAGAAATTACGTAAGGGTTGGCCATGGAAAGCAAAACTAATGTCAACAGTAAGCTTTAGAGACAGCAATCTTTAGAATTTCCATAGCAAATTTTAATATAAACTTATGACAACAACAACAATTAATGAATTCTAAAGCTTGCTGTTTATATTACTTTTAGTTTCCATGGGCAACCCTTGTGTATTTTTTTTAACATTCGATGCAAGTAAATAAATAAGAACCACAAACGTTAAATAACACTTCGAATAAAGCATCAGATTTCTTACATTGGCTGTTCTCAACTAACCACCATATTTCTAATAATGTTAGCAGTAGTTTCCTTCTGCGAATATGTTTTTCTCTATTTCAAAATTAACAGTAAAACCTACTTTTCAGACGAAGGAAGTATTGTAATCAGGAAAAAATCACCTTCCGAGATTTTTTCAGATCTTCATGTTTCAAGGTTTTCTCAATTCCGTAGGTCTGTCTGCCTGTCTGTCTGTCTGTCTGTCTGTATGCCTGTTGGCAGTATAGCACAAAAACGATTTGTAGTAGGAACACGATATTTTGCATACATATTATATTATCTACCTCGCATGAAACCGGTACAATTTCATACAAATATATACAGGATGAGCACCTTAAATTTTTTTTTTTAAATTTTTGTGTTAATTTTGAAATAAAAGGAAGGAATAACTTTTGCATAGGTCAGGCTTTACATTTGCCGAAAATAAGACTCGTGATAAAGGATGATGTCACAAAAGAGTAAAAATATTTTAATCTATTACATCGCGCTCTTCATGAGACGCGCGCCGGACTTTTCCCGAAGAGACTCGGTAGCTGACATGGAATTCCGCCGGACTTACATCCTCTGCGGAACCTCGGCCATGATCGAGCATTTTGCAGAGCCGCAGATGCGGCGGGTTCAAACTCCAGCGGGATACATTTTTTTTAAATTTGAAAATGTATTTCATTTATTACGAGTAGAAATGTGAAGATATTTGTACTCCTAACTTAATTTGATTTTTAAAAGTATTTAGTGTCACAATGTGGATGAGGGAAGTTCTGCGTAAAGCCCTTTACATATTTGTTAAATTGCATTTCCAATGTTCGATTAGACATACGAAATATACAAAATCCATGTACAACAATAGTAGAAGTTTTGCTGTTAGTAGTAATAATGGTACTATACCACTTTTACTATTGAGAGCAATTTATATTGAACTTTTTAACTAATCAAATTAACCAATTAAATAAATTTACAAATATTTTTCTGAATTATCTCTGTTTTAAAGTTAACTGGAGTTTTTTAAATTCCAGTGCTATTAGACACATGAAGTATGCAACATCAATTTACAGCAGTCTTGCTGTTAGCAGTAATAACTAGTGACACTGTATCATTTTTAATACTTGTATAAAACCATCGACAGCAATTTGTAATTATCTTTTAAATTAATTTATATATTTAGCTCACATATTACATTAATGAGCTTGTCGGCACACCAACGTGTGGTATAATGAACTTACCTATTTAAGATTACACAAAATAACCAGGGCTTTACTTCCGAGATCCCAATATTACTTTAAAAGACAGTTTAGAATGCCGTAGCATACATTAACAGTTTATTATATGTATACAGGTTTATTTAAAAACAAAAAATACTACACTGTTTTACTTCTACTAAAAGCAACTTTGACTAACATAAAGTAGTAAAGCCGTATATGAGTGATTCCAAAACGGTGACCCGTTTCAGCTTTAATTGTGTCCTGTTCTAAAATACAGCAACCGTAAAACATGCATTAGGGTTTACGTTCCATTTGTCATCCTCACTTCATGTATAATTATTTGTAGTAAAATCTGGGGAGCTCTGTGTTTATTCTAATAAATCTGCTCACAGTTGCTATTCCTCTGGAAATTTCTAAATAACAAAGTATGTATGCTTTTTCATATATCATTAAAATATAAGCTATAAATCTTTCATTATTTATACCTATTTTATTTTACCGTACATAAAATTTGAAAATCATATCTTTAAATTCAAATGCAGCGTAATACGCCTAAAAAATATCTACCAACATATGTCATGTAACGTAACGTATTATTTTGGATGGTACCAATGGTTTTTATAGGACAGCTTTGAACACTAATTTTTTCGAACTTTCTTTTGACAACAGAAGGCTCGTCTCCAATAGCAACGAGCGGAAAAGAACAATATGGATACATTGACATTATACTCAAAAGTTTCTATGTCAGTGCCATTGATTATGTTGTTGTACGGATGAGGTCATAATTATATATAACAGCAATAAGATAACATGAACAACAAAATAGAATGCATGAGTAAGAAACAGATGACCATAAAACAAAATTATTCGAGTAGGCACAATTAGTTCACATATGTCATAATTAAAGTGACGTCAAGCTCTTTCTTACTCAAGCAATGTGTGTTATTTTCTTGTTCATGTTATCTCATTGCTGTTATATATAATTGTGGCGCCTTCGGTATATAGAATGTTAGTCTTCCTTGAGTTGTCGTAGGAAAGGTATTATGCGTGCTTTGTGCGTAAAGAGACTTTTGTGATCTCACACGTAAATTGCAGCACCCGCCTTCAGTTCGTGCTGTGTATCTGTGCTTCGACCATAAAGAGGCTCGTTTGTTGTCCACTATTCGAAGATGTCCATCAAGCACGTATATATTTGGGAAAAGGTTGCTGTTAGCAGCGGATTCGGGTTCCGAATTCCGTAATCTCTTTGTAGCTCGATGTATGAAAAGAATGCTTCCGTTTTGTACACACCTTGATCAGTTCCGGGTTTTAGCCCTGGGCAGCCGCTTGTTCTTACTGTCTTAATCCTATAGTACTACAGGCTAGTTTCGGGTAGTACCCCATACGCCGTTTCTAGTGTTTTCTTCTTATTACTATTTATTGTGCGTTTTTATTTGCAGCTAATTTCTTTGTCGCATGTCAGCTATCCCAGATAGTTCTATAGAATCTGTTAGGTCAGCTTGTTGCATACCAAATTTATAAAAATTAAAATCCTTGAAATTAGGCAACTTAGCTTGCATTGCCGGTAAGTAGGTACCCTTTTTGAAAACCTTGATACTGTTAGACCGCGCTCGCGCCTCCGCTGCATTTCTGCAGAGTCCTGCCGCATTATTGTTATTGGTTAATTGTGACCTACATTTAGGCTGCTTGATTGTCATTGGTTAATTCTGACTTACATTCTGGCTGCAGTTGGGCAACTTTTTGTATTTCTCACTCTTAGGGAAGAAGATGGAATCCGTTGTCGTCCATCTTGATTTTGCCTTATTGAAGTGACGCTACTTGGAAATCTCATAACATTGTTAGTAAAATTGCCTGCCGATAAGTTTCATGAAATGGTTAATCGGATGTTTGATATGTAAACAATTATTCTCTTGGGGTGAATTTTAAGACTTCAAATTTTAATAGGCGATTTCCATGGTTGGCTTGCATTGCCTCCCAGTCACAGCACAGTTTTAAAACGTGGAATTGTATCTGATTTCAAAAACTCGCAATAAGCTGCTTCTTTTGTTAACTTTCGAGTACAAATATTTCGAAAGTTTAATTTGTTTCGTAACCTACTATTAGATGCAAGATTAATTTGGATGTTTAACTAACCTATTCATTGGTCACATGACGTATGGATCACTAATATAATTTAAATTTTGTTGTAATGGTTGTGAACTTCAACGGTTTTCAAACTGCTACGCCTACCGAGTCACACCTTCAGCTTTCTGCTCTACTGGTAATCACCAAATTACACAGATCTGTATAATGCGGTTCACCCGGTATTGTAGGCGTTTCATAGAGTAACAAATCAGACTGCTTGTACATTTGAAAAGCCGTGTGCCGCGAGAAAACGTTCGGGTGTATTACTTGTTCTAAAAGCTTCAATTAATACTTAACTTACTTCGTAAATTATTTAAACACTGGATTAATATTCAAATCGGATTATTCCAAAACTTAATTCATATTTGCAATTAACTAATTCTAAATGTACATAATGCATTAAACTTACTTATCTACTAAACCAATAAACCAATTATATTCATAATAATCTTTTTACAGGGACGCAGTTTTGTTCAACGCAGAGGTAAATTTATTGTTAGTATTGTTAGGGCCGGTTGCAGAAAGCATTGTTAAGTCTGGTGTTAGCTAACGCGACGTCAAAGTGAACAAAAACGAATCAAATCTCAAATGCTTATGGTAACTAATACATTAGTGCGATTTTGTTCACTTTGACGCGATGTTAGCTAACAGCAGACTTAACATTGCTTTCTGCAACCGGCCCTTAGTATTTAAGCTCCCTGAAATATTGGTTTATTGCTGCTTATACAGATTCGGTAAACTTATTATTTTTCCCGCGACCTCCCTCCCACCTTCTGTTGTGAAGTTATGATCTATAATGGTTTCATTAATAAGTTTTCGTGCCAATATTGGAATTTACCTTTATTATCAAAAAGTAATGATTGACTCCAAACTAGTGCAATCATTTTTATATAACCCACCAAGATGTTCGGCAAGTAGTTCCTTCGTTTTAAATATCAGATATTAGAAATACCTACACATAAAATGCTTCCACTTTTTTAAAATTGTTTCATCTTTACATATTGCAAACGTTTATTTGTTTGTAGATATAAAGTTAGAGCCTTTATGCATCTAAATTATGTTTTAGGTAAAGTATCAACATTTTTGGTTTGTCTGTAATAATTAAAAATATTATAGTACTTAAATGATTGAACATATCACTTCAGCTGTAATTTAACTTTCAGGTATAAGTTTACTAAGTAGTAGTAGATATTTTAGAACGGTTTTTATTCCAAACAGAAAACGGATAATTATGTATAATTAATTTAAGCAAATTTTAGATGAAATTGTAGTTTCGTAATTACATTTATAGCTTGCAAGACAGCTCTTTCCCTAGTCGCCATTCCCTTAAAACTTAAAGGAACTTAATTATATTTCAATTTCATTTACGATGAAGTTAAGATTACGTAATACATAATTTTTAACAACGCTTCTTGAAAATTGCACATAATTCAATAAAGCGCAAAGGATTCTGGA
This sequence comes from Agriotes lineatus, assembly GCA_940337035.1. Lineage (NCBI taxonomy): Eukaryota > Metazoa > Arthropoda > Insecta > Coleoptera > Elateridae > Agriotes > Agriotes lineatus. The sequence continues at coordinate 70,973 of CALNHX010007336.1, forward strand.
TTATCATGGATATTAAAAAGCCTAGGACATTTTTTTTCAACAATTTTTGTGTTACTTTCATCTATTACTCCATTTTCACTTACACAAGTATTAGTATTTATATCGTGACCTATAACGATTTTCTTTATTATATAAACAACGAGCAATAATTTTAACTATATATATTTTTTAAAAATCTTCAACTTTGCATGTGTTTCATATTGAAAAAACCGTATTTGGCTGTAATAAGTGTCTCAACTAATTTTTTGTTATTACAAGTAGTGAAAAAATAGGCACACATAATTCTCTAATAAAGAAAGAAAACGTAATTTGTAATACTTTGTTTCCTAATGTGGACAAAGGGCTGCAAAAAGCTTCCAATCCAGCAGTAGAAAAACGTTATTTTGTACTTCGATAGATTCCTGCTAAGAGCTATTAATATTTATGAAGTCAGTTATCAAGTGCTTTATATCAAAACCAAATGGATTGTGTATCCAACTTTTCTAATTTCTCCTTCGAATTATTAACCGTTCTGAATATTTAACGATAAGTTCTATGTATCGGAAAAACTATTATTTTTTTTCTAACCCACCAAATTCAGAAGGGGGAACAAGGGTGTTTCTCTTTATTTTCGTTTTCTTTCCACTATCGGTTGCTTTGAAACCATTCATCTCTTTAGCTGATTCTGCCCTATAGTGGGAAGGTTAATGATGTTCAAGCTCAGTTAAACCTGCAATGAACCCGTTGTGCTACCTTTACAGTACCACCTTTTGATTGCTGCGCTCAAGCCATACCTAATGGTATGCTTTTCAGGTCACCCGAAAATATACTGCTGTTTCCGCTGATGTATTAGATCCAACCATAAAAATGAAGATGTTTGTACAGATGCCGCGCTGAGGATCAAATCATTCTTATGGAAAACTTTACACAGCAATCCAATATTTCCACCAGAAGAGGAATTCCATATATCGTGTACTCTGTGATGGGTACGTAGCATGATGTAAAATACATGACGTGGATAATAGATGCTGTAGACTATCTTATATTTTTAGTTTTTAAGAAGACAATGCAGATAATGTACCTAATGCAGAAAATGAGGCCAATTTCAATATTGTAGTACATATTTTGATGACATTTGAGAAATATACGGAAATCGTGAAAAAATACATACACAAGGAAAATAAACAAATATGTAAATGATAAGTGATATGCGGCAATTAAGGAGCTATCATTTGTATTGAATGTCAAGTTTAATTATTTAGCAATCGCTTACACGTGTGTTTAAATTACTTTGTTTACCCGGATTCTATGAAGGAAGTCTAGTGCAACTACCTGGCGTACGGAAGGTCCTACTCTATTGACTTTCTATAAATGCATATATTGTGTGTGTATAGTATAGATTTAGGACAGTTCTACTTGCAAGAGGACAAATTAATGTAGTGATGTGTATGTGAAATGTATTATAGGTAAATGTATGGGGTTTATTATTACCAAGAACTGAAACCTATCAAAGATGTAACGTTGATAGTATATTACACATTATAAGCTCTAATTAAGAATATGCAATGTCTACACACAGTCGACATTGTTTACCTAGGCTACATGCAAGTCAATCAATAAGCAACAGTTTATTCCGCGATATTCTAAAATCTACCTCCGATCTTTCGGTAAATTTTTCAACTTTATCCTTAGAGCAGCGTCACTTTATTTGTAATGCGAACTACTAAAGAAAGATAGAGACCTAGGGTTTCAGAAACCGCAGTTGGAGTGAAACTCGTATAACACCCCAATATACACGCCAGTCGCTAAACGTGTGAGAAGTCGGTTACTGTGGTAACTCACCTAATTCTAGGTTACCGGACTAGTACTTCATCTTTGCAACTAACCCATAAGTGTTATTTATGACCTTGCACGAGGTATTTACCTCGCTTATTTCAGAAAATATAGCCGGGCTATATATTTCCTTAAAAATGGATATTCTGAACCTGAAAATAATATAATGAATATTCATATTCCTATCTGCGTTTTGTCATCCATAAAATTGTTCAACTCTAATGATAACTTTTTCGGAGCAAGGTTTTGATTATGTAAGAAACAGCGAATATGCTAGCTTTTTGTGTAGCCCAAAAACCCTGATAAATACCGTACCGCAGTTGCAACATCGGTCTTGCATATAAACGGTAAGTGCTATAAATGGTGGAAATTTTTTTCTGCTTTGCAATTTGCCAAGTACTTATTAACAAGAATTAGTGTCATTGATGCGCCTTATGATGGAATATGCAATAAAAAAATACTATTCAAAATGTGTAAATATTGGCAGTGTATGTATATTACGAGTAAAAGTGTATAGGTTGATTTTGTAAGCATTGCGCCTATAAGAACAGAACAAGAAACTACAGGATCAGCTACAAAAATTGGATGATTTACAAGGTATTATAAATTCGCGCAACAAACAAATACAATCCAGCATTAAACAAGTAAGTAGTTGATAAAAAAGATACCGTGGAGATAAGTTACGCTGAAAAACTTAAAATTAGAAAACACAGATCAGTTGTATTTAGAAAGCCTAAAAATCAAGAACACAAAGTACAATTACGAAACAGGAAATTTAAAAAATACATTGATCTTACTGATTTAGAATTTTTAGGACTTCGACATGTAGCAAATGTGGCATTGTACTAGAGTGAAAAAATAAAGACGCATTGAACAAAATACAACAAAAAGTAGCGATAAAACTTGGAGAAAATTATGAAGTACCCGTAAAAAAAGAATTTTCAGGATTAAAACAGTTGAATTAAGCAAAAAATTGTCATTTGATACCAGAGTAGATAGCATTAGAAATTAAAGTAATTATTTATATGTGCAAAAGACTGAATTTAAAGGAGTACATTTTAAAAAAATTACAAAAGTTGTAATTTTCCAACCTTCGTTAATGCATTGAAAATGAATTTTTCTAATTTTCAAGTCTGGCATAACATTTGCAAAATCTGAAAAATTTTCAAGAAATAGAAATAAAAAAAGGTTTTCAAATTGTTCACATCTGTATTATAATTATTTATTTTACTCTAAGCGAAACGTTACCGCTAAGTTCTACTGCATAGCAGATGATTAATAAGTAATACGTACTACAGTTTTGAACGTTTTCAGCTTCTTTTAATACTACATTTTAATATTAATTTGCAATTAAATAAAGATGTTGAATTCAATATTACATTATTTTTTTATATAACTTTAGAATATGTATTGCTTACATCAGTCATTCTTATTATTACATTTATAGCTATTTTAAATGATCGACGGCTGCACATACTATTGTTCACAGTTTATTTTGTTTACACATGAAGCGTGCTTGAATAGCAAATATAAGAAGTGGAGCGAAGATACTTTTATTAGGAGAAACTGGGCAGTGTGAAAAAGGGATTAGATGTGAATAGACCTTTGAGTTGTTTGGTCGACATGTATCTTGAGTTCTGTGTTAATAATTCAATAAAAACATTTTAAAAGGATTTCTTGTTATGGGAGCTTTTACATTGTCTAAACTAAGTAACTTTGCAGTTTCCGTACATATACATACTTAGTCTTTATATTTTTAAAGTTCCATCAATTTTTTCTATTACAATCGCTCATTAAGTTTTAGTACAAGCAGCTGACACTGACATCCCAACCCTGCCAGTGGCCACTACCATTCTGCGAACAAGTGCAGCGCGCCAATGACATTAACCCACGAAATATTATTCACGTTACAGCAAAATACAATCCGACACGCTATTTACTGATTACTTGCAAATTTACAATTTCACAAAGGACCAGAATAAAAAAATTACAACCGCGTCCCGAACTCTCTTAAAAAATACAATCGACCAGTAGAAAGTCTCCAAACAGCGAATTTCACACAAATATTGATTTTCTGGTTTTTCTTATAATTATAACGTTTTACGTTTTGTACCCCCCAAATCTAACTGGGCCGCAAAACTCCCGTATCCCGAATATCGACCCGTAAATAGCCTCCAAACAGAAAATTTCAAACAAATATTAATTTTAAGATTTTTCTGATAATTACACCTTTTTCCCTATTTTGCAACTCCCAAATTCACTTGGGCCGCAAAAGTTCCCACACCCCAAATTCTCTTAAAAAATACAATCGACTAGTAGAAAGTCTCCAAAGAGCAAATTTCCCAAAAATATTGATATTAAGTCTTTTCTGATAATTACGTTTTTCCCATTTTCGAACACCCAAATTCAACTGGACCGCAAAATTCCCATATCCCAAATCCTCTTAAAAAATACAATCGACCAGTAGAAAGTCTCCAAACAACGAATTTCACACAAATATTCATTTTAAGGTTTTTCTGATAATTATAACGTTTTCCCAATTTTGCAACTCCCAAATCCACTTGGGACGCAAAAGTTTCTACATCCCTAAATTTCTTAAAAAATGCAATCGACCAGTAGCAGTCTCCAAACAGCGAATTTCACACAAATATATTTTTAAGGTTTTTCTGATAATTATAAGGTTTTTTCCATTTTACAACACCCAAATTCAATTGGACCGCAAAATTCCCACATCCAGAATTCTCCTAAAAACTACAATCGACCAGTAGAAAGTCTCCAAACAGCGAATTTTACCCATATATTAATTTCAAGGTTTTTCTGATAATTATAACATTTTCCCCATTTTTCAACCCC
>CALNHX010007337.1:0-75635 GCA_940337035.1 Agriotes lineatus
ATTCCAAATAAATATCTTAAAACATTAAATTGGTATGCCATAAATAGGATGTTGTGGAAAACGTCTATTATGCAAGTAAATACAGTATTTACAACAAATCAAGGTTATGTAAGCAACAAAGCTATTACTTAGAGCAAAACCACAAGTATGCCATGGACTATGGTCAATTTATACGACACAGAAATTCTTTTAAAATTATGCAGTTCAATAAACGTTAAGATTACTGGAAAATTAATATACGATGCATCGCAAACAAAATTATATGCTTTTAGTACGTGAACAAAATCTAATGGATCGTATACGTATATTAACTATAAGGATTTTTATTATAATATGTTACTATTGTTATAAAAAATATTTGCATTTATAGTTGAATTAATGGAAATTTATTGAATTGAAATGTAATCCTTTGACATATATTGAAAATGGCCATCACATCATACATGTACAGTAGTGTTCAAAAATTTGTTATACAGGGACAGTAAAATTTTTAGTGGTGGACGTGTTTTTACTCAACAAAGGCTAACACTGTATCATTAACGAGGTAGACATAGATGTATACTTTCAAAATATTTTAAACTTTGTGAACTTAATTCATATTCACACAGCACAAATGCTGTATGATACTTTAATGAACGACTGTACATGTGGTTTTTTGAAATATTAAATTTCGTTATAATCTCATTTATTATTTAAACTTGTGACCCGATTAATTCTTTTAAATTCCAATCACTCATTTTCCCTACATTACAACTCTTGGTCTGTCTAAATAGTGTATATTACAACTATAGATTTATAAAAGGAATAGGGTAATTTATCAACTTACAGTCGCGGAATTAAAAATCCGGGCGAGTTTTATAGAGGATTTTTACAATTTTTGGGTAATGTAAATTGGGCTTTGCGTTTCTAGGTTAGCAATTGACAGTTAAACAATGAGGCATGCTGTCATATACGAGTAATTATTTTGACTTTGACTAATATCACCAGGTAACGTGATAAGTAAAGTAAGATATACACTGAATCATTTTAAACGCCCGGATTTTTAATTCCGCAACTGTACATACATATAAAAAACGATTTAATATCTGTGTTTTCATCTCTGTAAAAATTCAGATTCAGGTTAATATTAATATTATAATTTGGTTATAAACATATTTAAAAACATGATTATGATGATGATGATGATGATGACGACATTCTGTATATACTTAAATCCAGTCCATTATTGAATTCGATTCTCATAATGGTGTAATGTGAAACGGTGGTCGTGAAATCACATCATGATTGTGCGCGACTGCATTTAAATTAAATCAAACCCATCCAGTATTGCCACAGCTACAATCATGTAGACAATAACAAATTATCACCAATTTTCCACATAATAGCGCTGAAAGGCGTGTCAATTGTTTTCCGTCAAATACCATTGAATAGAAATCTCACATCCGGTAGATTTCAGTGGATTGCTGCTAGTTACTCGACTATTCAGTTCATTTTTATTAAATTCAGGCTCACAGAGTTGGCGTTTCATTTTAGCACTAGCTCGATGGCCTCTTCTTCCACTTCACGGAAAAAGCTTGTCTTGTAGACTCGTCAGCCTGAACGCGATCCGCTTTTACTCCACATGCAGTTCAAATCGTTATTTCTGTATTTAATTGTTCTGTTAACCTAAATTCTAACACACATTTGATGTCTTGGATAAATAAATTGAGAACGGTGTCTGATCATCCTGTTGCGAGTTCCTTGTGTGACTTTTACAACCTTGTAACCCAGAATTTTTAGCAAATTGAGGCGAACTTTAGCACACAGGTGGCTGGCAACGATTTGGGGAAATTCTAAGGACTGGAGGTCAAGGATCTCGAGCCAAAATGCTTTCAGGTTTTATCCAAAAGAAAAATATGAAGATGTATGCGCCATTGAGCGTCGTTGTCACCAAAACTAGTTTTTGCACATTCTGCCGGCATTTATTCAGATTGGATGGCTCCATGCAATATAGCACTCTGCAAATGTCCTTTTTTATTTAGTTTCTCATTCAGAGCTAGGATTTGACGCTGCATCACGAAATGAGTTTTTTTGACATGCCTCAAACTAATACATATATAGCATAACGCTATCTTAATCCAGATAGTTACAACAGACATTTGCTCTTTTATTGCGGGGCATGCAGTTGTTTTAATGGCTCATTTTGCATAAAAGGGAGATAGCCAGTGTCAAAGCTCTACAGCGAGTTCATTTTCTTTTAAATATCCAATTTCTTATTATGTACAAATATGTAATAGAAAAATATAGATTTATATTTCAAAAAATGTATATGGTATACATCACTAAAATACGAGAGAAATATTAAGTCACTTTCTCATCATAAATAACCAAAATTTCTTGAGATACTTTTTTGAAGCCGATATCGAAAATTGCACTTTCAGTGTTCTTTACTTCTTGTGAACCCTGTATATAAGAACATTATTGTTGCTTTGATGACTAAAAATTCGTAATTGTATTTTAAATTAAAAAAACACACAATTATACAAGGTATGCAAATACAGCGAACAATAAAATTATTCGAACTTTGAAAACGGTTTTTTTAATTTATAAAAACTCTAAAATCTGTTAATAATTGTTACAATTTGCGTGGCTCCCCGCCTTCCCCTTGTACACCAATGTGTGTATACTGCAAATGTTCCCAATATTTTTCAAGAGAAGGGCCCCTATTTTAGTTTGCAAAATGCAGAGAATCTTATGGAGTAGTATCAAAATCGAAATTGTCTCTTAACTTATGGCATATATTTTTCCCTTCGGTACTTGAAATACTTAAAAAAATATATTTGACTGGAATGTGAATGTATGTATATTAGGAAAGACATTTTATTTGTTATGAATCTCTTCTAGATTGAAGAAGTTGGAAACTGCTACTTGAAGCAAGTCTAAGGCTTAAGTAGTTTGTTTCATCTAGACAACATATCTGATTTTTCAAACAGTTCCTTTTTAGTTATATGCATAAGATTTTCGGAGAAGTGATATCACTATATCATATTTTTTTCTTCTTCCTCTTGTTTAACCGTGTCTTGCACATTTCCAACCTTTTTTTCTTTGTATCATTGTCCTTGTGATGCTGACTTCCACCACGCTTGTAATCTGTTTGGTGATAGGCCTAGCGGTCTTTTGGCGTTTGGTCATGGCAATTTTTGGTAGAATTTATAAAACCTGTATCAGGCCAATACTCGCATATACTGGAAAAACTAGAGCTAAAACAACAAATACAAATAACACATAATTAAGATGTGTACGTGGAATGTAAGAACAATGTATCAGGCAGAAAAAATATACAATGCTATAAAGGAGATGGAAATAATGAGTATCGAAATTATGGGCGTCAGTGAAATAAAATAGCTAGGCCCTAATCACTTCGACATAATAATTATAGAGTATGCTACTCCGGAACATCAATATGGAGTAGTAGTTATTGCAGAGAAAACCATATGTGATAATCTTTGTACTTATATCAGGGAGAATAATATTAATTTCAAGTGTCAAGCAGCCCAGTGCCAGTAAATTGCCCCGGCTTACGACAAAAGTAAGATCTTACAATAATAATGGGGTACTTTAATGTAAAGGTGGGTAAGGGGCGAAATGGGGGTGAAAGGGATGGAATCAAAGGGGAGAACAACTAAAGTGTATTTGCAGAAAAAGATAGAATTATGGTACTAAATACTTTTTTTGAACTTCCACCAAGGAGGCTGTGCATCTGGAGATCACCATCACCATCTAACGAGGTTGTTAGAAATCAAATCAACTACATCCTTGTAAAACAACGGTATAGAAACAGCTTAACTTCAGTTAAAACTTACTCGGTATCAGATATACAATCAGATCACAACCCAGTAGTAGAGGTATTAAGAGTAACAAAACGGAAGAAGAATGCCGAAATAGTATGATATACGAAAAATTAAATAAACCACCGTAAAAGCACAAATAGAGAATGAGGTTGTCTGGAAGATTTATATCATCAGAGAATATCACAAATTTATACGAAGAAATAAATAGATTAAATGACACGATAGAAAACATTTGAGATATGGCTTTATAGAAGGATGCTGAGGGTATCATAAACTGAATATGTAACCCACGTCGAAACTATATCAAAGGAAAGAGTAATCTTCACTACAATTAAATCAAAAAAACTTCAATATCTAAGCCACATCATTCTCTTCTTCTTGCTCTTGGTATAGGAGTTCGTCCTGTTAAATCACATTATCTTATGGGTCTGCTTCGGCTGATGTTGATACTCAACTCTCGCACCATTTTTCGGGGGAACTAAGCGCTTCGTACTGAGTTTTTGGTATTTCACTATTTTCACTAATCGATTTGCTGGCATTCTATCCATATGGTCTCTCCATTATCGTCTTCGTGTTCTTGTCCATTTAACTATGTCCTGGACTTCACATATTTGGCGCTACTTACTCTTTCTCTAAGGCTTGTTATTTACCTGTTATTGTCCTCAATGTATTTATTTCAGTAGTGCGAGCTATTACTTTTGTTGCTGTCGTTTCTGCAGCTAGGTTAAGATGGGTCTGACAACCACAGAACTCTTCCACGCAGCTGTATACAAAATCAGATTAACTAGAAGAGATAGGCACCTGAAGAAGATTATAAGATCAAGGGAAAATGGAACATTAAGATCCATAACAGGTCCGTCTAAGTGATAAAATAACCAACTACGAATAGGAGTGGGCGATATTAAAATGTACATATCGATAATGTGGATATATCGATATTTGTGAATATATCGATAAATATCGAACCGATAAATATTGATATTTGATATATTGATATTCGATATATCTATATTTGACATACAAATCTCCGATATAATAAATATCCTAAAAATGTGGAGATACCGATGAATATCGAATCGATAAATATCGATATTTCGTATCGATGTTCGATATACATATAGATATTGGATATTCCGATATTGGATATATCAATATGAAAATAATATCGGTATATCGCCCAGCCCTAATGATGAGATACGTGAGAGATGTAATGTGCAAGACGTAGGTCAATGGGTTAGATTCAGAAGAAGACACTAGAATGATTATAGTCTTGTTTTATTTCTAGATTTAAAAAAGATGGAAAAATGAATTATGTTTCTCCATTAAAAAGAGGAATAGTTCTTCTCTTCTCACTGTATACAAACTTCAAATGAGTTCTCATCTGTTATTCGTGCTCATTCTAAACTTTCATCGATGCTAACGTTTTGATCAATACTCCTGATTCTTGATTTGTGATATAATTCATATTTTTTCTAGAATTTTGAAATTACCAATACGCAAGTTTTTAAATATAGAAGATCTTCTTCTCATTTATCCCAATTTTTTATTGCAAATGTTTCTGTTAAATCTGCTCAAGTATCATATAAACAGCGAATTAAGTTATAAAATTCAATAGATATCCTAATTCTAGGCGTGCCCGGATTACTGGAATGCCCGAATATGCTTTAGAAAATTACTGTAGTCATGTTGCCCAAATGAGAAGAGAAAAAATTAATCTTGTGTTTACATTTACATATGTATTGTCTGCATAGACGAGGTGATCATTATGAATATTTTTGGCAAAAATAAACTTTTCCCGTTTTTGGAAATGCGGCGGATTGCTATTTATTATCGAATTGTATTTTTTTTTAATTATTAACAAACGTGCATCTTTAATTTTAACTTTTTTATCGTTTTTGGCTGAAGAGGGGCGAGGGTACAGCATTGCAAATATTAGTGGGGTTTTTTTATGCGCCAAGGACATAAAAAGAAGGAAACGAATATGACTTTCTGCGACAAAGTTGTAAGAGGGTTTCGTTTTATAGAAATGTCCCGTAAATCCGGCGGATATGATTCTTATTTCCGCTATGCCAATAGAGGGAACTCCGCCAAAGCAGGAAGGGGTCTCGGGTTGCGTTTCGTGTCTTTTGCGTACCAAGCTCATTCTGGTGGCTGAAGTATTGGATTCGGAAAGAAAGCGTACTTCCTAATGTGTCTTGCCAATCTCACAGGTAATAATCGAAAAGTTCCTCTTCCTGGTAATCAGGAAAATTCGCTGCGGGGCTTTGGGAGCGAACGCAGATCGCGGGCGCATATTCAATACCAATATTATAAGATAATTTTATCTTGCTGCCTTTGAAGCTTGCCGAAGAGAAAAATTGGGTGCCTCTGGTCGAAATTGGGTTGCTGCTTATCTTACACACACGACCAGAGGCTGGCCATTGCGTAAAATCCCAGAAATACCCTAATTTGTTTATACAAATCTGAAAATGTATACGCGCGTGTAATCGTAAATGATAACTACAATAATTAGCGACAAACCAACCAGAAATAAACACGTAAATGCTCTTTACTTATTTATTTCTGTTTTGACTTGTCATATCGGTTTGCGTAACAAAGGTCGTGGCTTGCGGGGTTGCTTAAATTTCGGGTATTTATAGTTTTGACATAATCAAAAATGATAAGCTTATTGTTCTACGAAACTGAATAAAATGTAGTTTATAATTTCCCACTTGAAATAATTACATGATAACAGTTATTACCACTTTAGCGGAAATATAATGTGTAGTAGAAACAAATTATTGGAAAATGTTAAAAAAATTGCATGACAAACACATTTCAGTCTTGAAAAAAGGAAGAAATGACATTCCCGTTAAATTAATATTACATATTTCTATGATTTTCTCCAATTATTACACATCTAACTGTGCTAATAAAACATGAGGTTGTTTCTGATTTGGACGTGGTAGAAATTTGCTATCTTACAATTTCTGATTAAAGATTGTAACAAAAAAAATTGTTGAAAAAGTCATAATAATATGTGTTTAGTTTTTAATACCATCAAAGCAAAATAATGAAGTAAACAATTAAATGTCTTAATTTATTGATATTGAGTGCTAATTCCCCTATGACCTCCGAAACTAAAGTGGCAATAAACCTACAACTGTGAATTCACCTTTGTGTGTATGGTTAAAAAATAGCCATGTAGTAAACACGGCAACGAGACTTGCTACGATAATAGGATAATAACGTCAACAGTTTGATTTGATACTTTTCAATGCCCAGTATTTTAAGTCCATTTAAATAGGAATGCCTTTCGGCAGTAATGTGCATTATTGGCACTGTATGAACAATCGGAAAATACACTAGTGATTTATCCAATACACGTGAAAATGATTGCTAAAGATGATACTATCCTGAAAAATCCTACTATTCACCACTACAATACGCCGTACTAACCACAAAACTGATAAGCTTGAATGACTGTAGGGTTTTGCTTTTGAATAAACAGGTCGACATGAATCGACAATGAGTTGTTACTACAATATTTACATATTTTTTGCAAATACCACCTGAACGTTTTCAGTTCAAATCACAATCACTTTATGAGTAATTCTTGTGGTAAAATTAATGCAATAAACAATCTTTGACTTAATTTCTAGCTTTAAATGAACTTGGTTCAGAATGTTAAGCTTCAGTATGTCAATGAACTGTGGTAAATACTTAAATGCACAGTAAATGTTTGCTTGTTAAAGAAATTTAAAATAACTACTATCCTCATTCGTATTTGGCAAATTAATATTTATAAATAGGTTTTCCCTTATCTGACGACCAAGCCCAGGTTTATATATTTTAGCAGGTAAATCCCATTCGTTAATTAAAAAAAATAAAGCAAGCCAGATTGGAAAAAGAGCTGTGGAAATTTTAGTTTAGTGAATCATATTGCTTTCCTCAATTGCCATCAATTGGCATTGACTTTGCACTAGCCCCTCTTCTTCTAACTTCTAAGTCATTAGCCTTATGTAACTGGCTTGGTGCATCTTTCTGCACCTCTCTCTATTTTCTTTGCTTTTCCTTATCTTGTGTGCTTACTTCTGTTGTAATTAATATTACATACTGTTTTACAAGTATTCGCTATCAATAAATCGCACCTTTTTTTCTACGTGTTAAAATTCGAGAATCTTCACCAACTCTTTCCAAACCTTTTGCATTGGTTATTCTATTCATCCAACTTTTTTTATAAAGCCGCCTTGTTATTGCATTTAATTTCTTCTTCTTACAGCCCATATTTAATATGTACACTGAGTTTTTATAAAACTGTTTCGACATATCTTCCTTCTAGCAGAATACACTTCCCAAATATGAGTTGTGGAGTTTTTAAAATATATTATGTTAGTGACACTCATTACATAAGTACTACTGGGTGTTTGAACTGAAAATTAATTAGCTAGTAAACTTTACACTTGATAGCTATGTAACTGAAAAAATTAACATTTTTAGAAAATTACCTTTATCACAATGTCGGAATCGCTCTCTGTTTCTCATTTTTATAAACTAAAATTCACACATAATACACACATCTGATTTTCCAGAAAAGCCAAATTGTTTTAAGTTTGTCAATAGTTGGTAGTAACACAAAAAAATATTAATTTACTTGTCGATGCATTCAACTTTCAACAGATTCTTCTCTTCAATTGCATTAACCAATAATCAACTTAATAATCCTGAAAAACGTGTCGGTTTTACGACTGCTTGCACGCTCATAGTCAATGAACAAGAACGAATTTCTCATTGCTCCATTTGAGTATACCGTTAATATGGAACATGCAGTTCGCCTTGTTTCGTATGTGTTCATCTAATTACAAGGACAAGGTTAAAATTAGTGAGGCTAATTGATAATATGAGCATAATCGATATTGACACCTATCTAAACTGATGAAATATTATTATGCTTTGCTTTCATAGTTTAGTAGTCCCTGCCTAACATTTCGTGTAGTTCTCTATTATTTTTTTTACAACTGACTGCTATTATACTAAAGCAACTATCACGTAATTGTTATGTAATAGTATAAACAACTGAATCTGAGGATGAAAGTGATAAAGGGCACGACTCATGGAGTAACTAGTACCAAGTATATGTATGTGCTATCTATTCTCAAATAGTAATAAAGCATTTTTTTATCTTAAGCACCTTTCCCTCATCCATAACGCTTTTAAGTGTGAATTTTAAAAATTCTCTTGTAAATTCAGATATTAATCGATTCACATATCATCAATTCCACCACTCACAGATACGTGTCATAATGATGGTATAATTATATATTTTTTTATAAATGTCAATTTTTTATTCCTAGATGTATCTAACAATGTAATCATCGCCTTTCAGTTATTATAAATTATATAAAGGCAATGCTGTAATTACTACAACTGTCGTCACTAATTTTTTATCAACGTCTGTTATTAATCTCTGTTTAAATCGATGCATCAATGAAGTGTATCCTTAGCTTCATCAATTTCTACCAAACTGTAAACAAATTAAGACGGCAGACTTGCCTGGATTTCCCTGTTGGTACAAAAAATGCGGTTTCTGTACATTCATTATTTCCGCATATACTTACGTACGGTGGGCCATTATATTCCCTGCTGAATCACGATTAATCAAAGTATCGATGCCTCCCACTTGCTTAAATATCGAATACCTACTCTTTTTTATTTGAAATTCCAACATCAGACAACCATCGGTATAAACGATCCATGTTACAACTATCGATAACAGTTCTGACAAGCAAACAACCTATTACAGGTAACTGAACTTATGTTCCATACAAGTCGTTACTGCCCGCATCAATGGATTTCATAATTAGTAGCTTCCACAGCTTTTCTATCAATTATTCCTGGTTCGACAAAAACCTTTAATGCCAATCCACATATTTGATCTGCTAATCGCCTTCAGCGAAATCTCCGAGATGCTAGACTACTACAAATTTCTAATCTCGCTGCTAATGTTTACTTAGTTACCCGTCAGACTGTGATTTTACTTTCTCCTGTTGTTTCTGGAGAGGAATTCCTCGGCTTAAGCGCCGGAGTCAGAATTGAGACGAACATTCATACTGCCATATTGTCATTTAAATTCGCCTCAGCGCGCAGCATTACCGTTAAAGAAATTACGATCTTGAGTATTAGAGACAATTTGAATTTCTATGGTGGTTCCAGCCCTCTCGGCGTGTTTCTGGCGCAAAACAAACAGCAAAAATCCCAGATTGGAATAAATTAACGCGCTAATGTTCTTAAGAGTCTCTCTAATGCAATTTAGCTTGTGAAAAATCAAAGTTTATTTCAACAATTATTATTGTTAATAAGAAAATTGCAGCAGTTCGCACCCTGTTAAAACCGTGGTTTTCCCTGGCAGAGTATTCAAAAATCAAGGCCGAATATAAACGATTAATGAACATATTTGCGGATTTGGCTTACCAATTTGCTAATTGCTCAGTGTAATGGTTGACGCGCTGGTGTTTGTTTTAGCAATATTTAAACTGTGAAGGTAAACGTTGTGTACTTTATTTCACAGAAAATTGCTGGAAATAAAAACTAACAAAAATAAATATTTGCATGGCTAAAGCACTGTGATAACACTCAGTTCGTTAAGTAATTATTGAACTGAATAATTCAATATCAAAATGTTTCTCTTTCAAAATAGTACCTTCTAATTTAAAATAGAGGTACCTTCATAGCAGTGGTAGTGGAACAGTATGGACAGGGGGCATTACTACCTGCCCCTGTTGAAAAGCTATGTGTTTTTGTAATTTTTCGAAGGTATTGATATCCAATACTATCTGAGTCCACTTCAATATTCACAACAGATTATTGCCAATGTTTCTTGTTTATTTAAAAATGATAAAGATATACTTGCCGCAAAATTAAATATAATACATTTTACAAGAAGATGAATTGCTGAAGGTATCACAGAATATAATACTTAAAAATTATCTACGACATACAATGCTTTTAATACGTTATATTAAACTGCGGAGAGATTCTAAAAGCATGTTTTTCTCTATATATGAATAAATGCAACCAGGTCTCTATGAAAATCGTTTCTCTAACATTACAACTTCTAAAAATAGCATGACCACTTCTTTTTTAGGTTTTTTTCATACCAATAACTGGCATAAATTTAAGTCCATAGTAGCTTTAAATGACAAACAAAAATTAAACGTTTTGAGATAACGAAGACCAAGGCGAAACTTGGTATTGGTTTAAGGTGTTCATAAGCATAATTATACAAGATGCTTTCTTTTCATCGTGATTATAGAAATATCAGAACCTAATTACAAAGAAACGATTAATTATAAAAATTAAGTTTTTCATGAACAGTTCACATTCCAGCTTATTGCAAAATGACCTGACTTCTTCATTTTTTTTTGGGTTACGTGAAATCAGCTTTTACTTTTCAGTTTAGAAGAAGCAACAAAAGAAACATTTTAGATACCTGATGCATGCTTACAAACCACTGCTTTTATTGCCATTTGCTTATCACGCTTCAGATGCTTTTAATATTTAATTTTTACCACCTCAAAAGCCAAAAACCTTTACATGGTTCTTTATGAAATCGCCTTAAAATTCGTGGTCAAAAAACTATTATTTGTGTAACGCCCAGCTATGGTTTCCATTAAAAAATTACAAATATTCCAAGTTGAACTATAAAAGATTTAAATAAAACTAAAGAAGTTCAAACTTATTAAAATCTCTGATCTGAAATTTTTATGAAAAACAAAAGTAAAATTAAATCAAATCCATAAAACCGCACTTCTTTTCGTGTATAATAGTTTCTTTATTGCTTTTTTTAAACAACTCGCTCTTATATATTAGCAATTTGTTTAGGAAGTTATGAATTTTAAGTTATGGGTATTACCTATTATTCTGTCACGTCAGGTAATTCTCGTCGCTCGTAACAATGCTGACATTTAAAATGGTTTACTCTAAATTAATGGTTAGTAAATTATTTTCTATTAAATTAATAGATATTTCTTTCCCCTTTTTTCCTAGCGTGGAAATGAAACCGAAAACTTTTACGAAACGCTAGTGTGCCAAGCCAAATCTGCAATCGATAATTATAACAATTGGAATACTACAGTATATTTATAATGGAAAACAATATCTGCTTTATATTTATTGTCGTTTATTTATATCTGTATCAGTCGATAAATAAAACAATCACACTGATGAATGCAATATCATGCCGATAGTTATCGATAAACTATAAAATAGCATTACTGTGAGGCTTGATAAGATACTAATCACAATTCATACAAGTAACTGGCGAATTTGGCCAATTAAATTGAACAAAAGGCGATGATGGAGTTGACAATGGTGGCAGATAAAATTATCAATAATATCACTAAAAATAATTATTCAATGATTTTAATCTTTTCTACACATAATACGTACACAGTTTCAACTTCAAGTAATAGTTGTAGGAAATCCACTACACATAATAAGTATAGGGTGTCCCTGAATGTTTTTGTAATCTGTTTGATTATCTCGAAAAGTGATGGGAGTAGGCACACCTTGTAGTTAAATGCCAAGCCTTGGAAATTTAGTGCCAATGGATCGGTTCACCAACGAACAACGTGCCATATGTGTTAGAGCAACCTTTTCTATTAAAGGCTTTCTGACCGTCATCCAGGAAAACTGATCTCTAAACGGGAGGAAATTAATTGGCCACCCAGAAGTCCAGTTCAAAGGTTTACACTGAAATCCCAACGAATTTGAACCAATTAAAACAATTAAAAGAATTGCAGCTTTGATTAGAGATACGCCCATAGAAAGAAATCTATGGGTGTTAAATCTGGAGTTCTGGCGGCCAGTTAATGTCCCCCGGCTTAGAGGTCACTTTTCCCGGAAATACGCTTCGAAATACTTCCTTAGAAAGGTTTTCTCTTATGTTGTATGTATTATGGCACGTTGTTTACCGATGAACGATCCAACGCAACTAAATTTCCAAGGCGTGGCTTGAACCACAGGGTGTATTGGCACGTCTACTCCCACTACGTTTCAAGATATTCAACGAACAAATGAGGAAAGCATTCCCGGACACCCTGTACAACGACGCGCGTATTGTGTTAGGGTTTGATTTTTAAGTATTCCATAATTTCTATTTCCAAGTTATATTTTACTTTTACAGGTTTCGCAAATACACAAAAAATACCTATTTTCTAAGCAAAGGAATACGAGACTTTTATCATCTTTAAAAACCGTCAGTTTTACAACTAACACGTGTCTATAAGAAACAATGTAGCTGTCCCAAACCGCGCATTCTGCAAAATCACAAAAATCCTGTCGCAGTATGTTTTAACAATCCCCATAAAGTTCCCATTCTGCACCCTTACATACAGCGGAAATTACTTATAAAATTTTATTGGGCATATCAGGTGACATTAGGAATTTATGCAGCCTGAACATACTTAGCGGAAATATGAGATAGTAGTTTTAAATTACTTTCGGTTTACTTTTCGCTCACAGGTTAAATGTATAAAAGGGAGGCAGCCACTCCGCAGGTTTCTTAAATTTTTAATCCGAAGCCTTATTTTTCATGCGTAGAAGCGTAATTTACTAAGGCTGCGGTTATAGTAGATGCGTATTCGACGAATAATAATTCTGACGAATCCGTCAGAACAATCAAACAATGGAAATGTTATCAGCGTGGTTATAGTGCAGGTGCACTGTTCGTGAGATAACGCACGAATTCGTCACAACAAGTTGGTCGTTCAAACGAGTTTGATTTTATATACGAATTCGTGCGAATTATTAGGTGGTTTATTATTAAAAATGGATATAGAAAAATTAATTACCCTTGTATTTGAAAATAAATGTTTATGGGACATGAAAGACAAAACTTATCACAACAGAGACGTATCTCGTAGAAAGTGGGAAAAATCAGCCAAGAATTGGAAGCTAATGGTAAGTACCTATAATTTATTCAATCACTTATACAAATAGAAATTAATATTAATGTCGAATATAATATGTACATTGTATGTCGCTACTTAAAAATATTATATTGCAATTGTATCTCACCGGCAGGACTGACAAAATAATTTTTAAAGGTTTCTCGCACTTCCTCGCTGGTTGTCCATAATGATTATATCGTCTGGTAACAGGCACTGTATTATCTTTAGTATTATTATGTTCAAGTGATGTCGGAATACCTTCTTTATCAATAAGAATGTTATGTAGTAGACACACACACTTTACTAGTATATCGACGTTTTCTGGATTAATTTGTAATTCAGTTTTTAAACATCTCCACTTAGCAACCAAGATTCCAAATGCGCATTCAATACAACGTCGTGCTCTGGAAAGTCTGTAGTTAAAAACCAGCTCCTCGTCTGTACAATTATGTCGAGAATATGGTTTTAATAAATACGATTTTAATGGATATGCATCATCCCCTAGCAAGACAAATGGAACTAATATATCTGTTGATGGAATATAATTATCATTTGGCATATTGAAAGTGCGTGTTTCCAGACATTTGTAAACATTTGACACTGAAAATATTCCTCCGTCACTTTGCTTGCCATAAGCACCACATCGATAGTAATGAATTTATACTTTGCGTCAGCTATACCTTGCAATACAATCGAAAAGTATTGCTTATAATTGTAATATGCCGTTCCCGAATTCTCTGGGCATTTAATTCGAATATGTTTTCCGTCTATACACCCAACACAATTAGGAAAATTCACTTGCTAAAGAAATCCGTTGCAATCGCTTGTAACTGATCTGTAGACGATGGAGGCATGTGTTTGTCATGGAATACATTCCATATTACAAGACAAGTCTCGTAAACTATTTGTCGTATAGTAGTATGCGCAATTCTATATGAAAAACTAAGTGCTCGAAACGACATCCAGTAGAAAGAAACCTGAAATAAAAATTAATTTTGTGAGTTCTACTTCAGTTATCTATATTAACAAGTATTTAATTTCATTTACAGTCGAAACTGTTAAAAATAAATGGAGAGGTTTGCGAGACACGTTTCGCAAAGAATTACACAAACTTCCAAAGAGAAAATCTGGCGATGGAGGAGGCCCTCTTAAAAGAACGTCATGGCCTTATTTTGCAAGTATGATGTTTTTAAGAGATCAATTTTTGCCCCGGAATTTACAGAGCAGTATTCCGGAGCCTCTTGAAAGTGACTCCAGCAGAGTAGACGTTACTGTAGAAGATTACGAAGATACGCCCGAACATGCAACAAATCCCGATTTGGAGGAATTAAATAATTCGGAAATAACCGAATCCGAACCACCGATACAGACAACATCCGAAAATGTTATGGCTCCTCCAGCTAACGTACAAAAAAAGAAACGTTCTTGAGAAGCTTTTAGACATCGAACAAACTAAGCTAGCCGAATATAAACGAAAAATAGATGTTTTGAATACAGGTAACAATGAAGAGGATGCTGATTATCATTTTCTCATGAGCTTGTTGCCAGCTCTCCGCAAGATTCCAGATGAGAGGAAAATGTTTGTGAGAACACGATTGCAACAAGTATTTTGTGACGAACAAACGTTTGGTCAGCATGCTTCCAATTCAGGACTACAACAGAAAACAAACTGCAGTACCCTGTCCTCAATCCACAGCAGGTACTTTACACTAACCCTTCTTCAAGTAATTCAACACAACACACTTGGGGAAAGTCTGTCTACCTCGCCTACGGATATAACAACTCCACCATCCCAGGATATCACCAATAGGACTACATATGACCTCACTAGTTTGACTTCGTATTTTTCTACACACGATCCTCGTAACTGACAATCTTATTTTACTGCATTTTCGTTTGTTTCTTTTATGCAATAAGTATGTAAAATTGAATACTTTGTAGTTAGCGTAATAAAGTTTGTACTTCAGTTTTTGATACTAAACATTAAAATACTTATAAACGATGTTCTTACCTTAATGTAAGCGCAAGTCTTTCTTCTGGCGAAATACATGTACGAAAATTTGATTGCTTATGGATTTTTGCTTCGATTCCATTAAGTATGTAGAAGAATGTTTCTGGTAACATTCTGAAATACTCTGAAAACTTATTTGGTTGGCTCAATAATTCCTGAATAGCGTGTGATATTCCCCATTCGTTTCTCTTGAAGCAAACACCTTATTCGTGCATTCACTTCTTTCACTCAAAAGTAATATTTTTAGCAAAGGACTTTCCAGAAAGTAATCGTCAACATCCATTTTGTGACCTACAACTACTGATCCTTTGTCAGAATATGTATTCACTGTAACCACACATTTCGGAAGAACAATTCTGACGGATTCGTCAGAATTATTATTCGTCCGAATACGCATCTACTATAACCGCAGCCTAAGAAGCTTAAAAGCACGGTTACGCTCGCTCACACTTTTAAACCTATTCTCATAGCAGCTTTAACCGTAATTCTTTTTTGAAACTCCATAATTTTAAACTTCAAATTTGCTTCATTTGCGCAGTAGCTGTAAAAAAATTCAAATTGGGGGTGTCATTTATTAAAAAAACAACAGTACAATACCAACATTATAGAGTTCAGTATTAACCTAAATGGCTCTAATCGTAATAAGTAGTTCCATCAGAGATAAATTAGATGAAAATTAAATATTGATATTAATATATGTGTAATAATACCACAAGGATAATTCGAAATATGTGTGAAATGAAACAGAAAGATCATTTTCATTGTTTTGACTTTATTTCTAGTTTTCAATAATAAAATCTCCACGGACAAAAATACCAACGATGCTCCAAGCTCATATCAACACCAAACTCCGAATCCCAAGGCCTGGAAACTGGAAAGTATGCGTTCTTCAACTACCTCTCTCCTTTCTTCTTAATCTTGTTGATGAATGGAGTAGCAAACTGCATTAGAATTCGTTCCAAGTGTGCACATATAAAAACCTAAGTTTCCTTGGAAAAAACGTACATTGTTCTTCCTCAACGTGATCTTTTTTCCAATATTTTATCCCATCCATCGAAAAGATCAGCATATTGGCAGTATATTCCAGCAAATCCAGTCTGTGGTTAGCAGAGAATGTCATGATTACAATTGTTTCATTTTGGATGTGTAGTGGGGGACCTAAGTTTCATCTGTGGTTGGCGCAAAAATCGAGTGGTATTCTTTCTGAAACCGACCAATCACACTTGAAATTTTCATTTGAACTGGTTTTTAATTTAACGGTTGCAAGGCCTGCAACTGTGAGGATTGTCGTCCAGGTTGATGTACTAAATTATCGTTCACAATTCGTTGAAAACGCCTAACCACAGAAATATGTAACAACCGCTAAATACGTATTTTACCAGCTAAGCTGTCATCTTTAGTACCCTTAAAGAGAGACTAACCCGACAAAGTTGGTAGAAGATTTGCTCTTCATCCAAGCACCTGTGGAAGTCGACAAAAGAGACTTTCACTGGTGATCTGGCGAAACGCATATCTTCGTCCAACTTTGTAGGGTTAGTCTCTCTTCAAGGCTGCTGAAGGTGACAGCTGTCGAAATATATATTTAGCTGTTGTTAAATATTTGTGTGGTTATGGGTATCAGCGAATTGTGTCTTGATTCAAACCACAGGCTCCATCAGTGTCTTATTACTAAATTATCGTTGTCGACAAAGTACTTAATTTCGGGCGATCTTTAATTTTCAATGTTTGAATAGCCAAATATAGTTACTATACAAGTATTACAGCTAATATGATGGAAGAAACAAGTCACTGAACTACTAAATTTAGAACTACTGGTGGCATCTACACGTCAACTGCGCGACCTGTTCATAAACATCTTTTTAAATAGTTTTATTGCAACCACGGAATAAATATATTAGAATGAAATAGTGATTCAGTAAGAAACTGCTTCCATTGCAAAGCTAATAAAATCGTCAAGTGAATTCAACCTTTTTTGGGTAAAACTCAAATTGCATCGAATATCCCCGTTCATTTTCCTAGATACACGATATCTAATCGCGCTTCACCCAAATGTCAATAAAAATGTTATCTTGAACTGCTACTTAATGAAATATGTGTACGAATTTCACCTCCTAACGCAGATAAACAGGCGGCAAGATAAAAATAAACAGTTTTGCAGCACAGTGCGCCCAACGCGGTCGTTGCAGCTTTCTAGTTCGGTATTGAAACTGAAAGTGAAATTTTCCACTTACATTCACATCACAAAAATGCACTATTCAGATAGTTATATTTAGAGCTTCACATTTGTTTGTTGTTTTGCCCACTCGTTTGTAGTTATTAATAAAAGAGAAAGTGCAATGTTGCGACTTCTCGATGACGAGATTGCCTACAGCGAATTATCGCAACCGCAGCCTCCGAAAAAATTGCTATGGTTCCGATTACAGTAAGTGTTTAATGACCGAAAGGTCTTATGTAAGTAAATTTAATGTTGGCCTGCAAATAGAAGGCGCTCCTTTTCCGGATAGATTTGAGAATGCAAGAGACTATTTGTGGCCACAGGAACAAGAACGAGTGCAATTTCGAAAACTTGACCCACTTTAGAAAATGTACGTATGAACGTATGTTTTAAAGACCGTGAAGGTGCCACAGTTTTTCAAGGGCATTTTGCTATAAATAGGGAAAATATTTTAAGAAAAACAGCTCCTAAAATTAATAGTGCAGTGCGTCTTACAGTTTTATTACATGCGGCCTTATTTTTGAAAGATTGATTTTTTATGGAGATACCCCCCATATTCTTCGATAGTTGTAACAAATTGAAAAATTTAAATATTGTTGACTAAGTATTTACGGCTAATAGTTTTTCCACAACTTCTTGCAGGGAAATCAACAGCCAATTTAATTTTCTTTTATATAATTAAAACAAAAGTTAAATGTGAATTTGATTAAAATACATTTCGATTCTGTGATAGTTTTGTCTGTTCTACAGCCTAAAAATTATTATTAAAACGCTACTAGGCAGTTCGCGTATAGAGCGGAAGTTGAAAAATAAGATTTAACCTTATACGATAAATTCTCAAAACAAAACTTCTTTGGTTATTTTGTAAAGCTTGTTTTGATTGCTAACATTCAACTTCTATATATCGTCTTGTTTAATTTAATTAAAGATGAAAAAAATTACCTGATTTGATATTAAAGTAATAATTTTTAAACCGACCCCATTTTTAAAATAATGGTTAATGTGGCACACAATTTTCTTTATAAAATTTCGATTAAATGTTTTGAAATTTAGCCTAATTTAGACGTACATAAACTTTTAGATCTACCCCGTAGGTATACCATGGTAAACTCCCGCGCCGATTTTTCTGTTTCAAACAAAACAGAATTTTTTATTTTGAGAAAATTTTCCGAGAAATCGATGCTTAAACAGTTCAGTATGCCAAGCTAAGACAGGTGGTCATGTAACAGTCTACAATTCTTAGTTTCAAGACAGATAATTAGAGATTAGCCTTTTAAAAATTTTAATTTTTCAAAATGGCACAATTTTGAGCACAATCCTTTCAGTCAATCGCGGCCATCCCAAAATTATATGAAAGGTCTCATAAATAAACTATTATATGACAAATGCATATTTTGTATAATTGATATGCCTGCGAAACTTTTTGCATATACATATTATATACTAATTATGTGAAAACAAATCGTTTAAGCCAAGTTTCATTTTGTATATTTTGCATACTTATACGTTTTTGAGCATACTTTCTGGATTTTGCATATTTGGTTATATATACTTAGCAATAATTTGTAATGTATGAACTTTTTGAATTTTTTTTTAAATTTATTATTTCTTTATATTAATAAAATTTTTGTGTGCAACAGAGATATATACTATCTTTGACTGTACAGGGTGTCTTACGAAGTTCTCCCGCCACTTAAGGAGCATGTTCTTGAAATCATTTCAAGCAAAAAAGTTCATATGAACATGTGTCCTATTCTCATTTTTATGTTGGCGTTGGCAGTCCATGTTTATATAGTCAAACGTTAAAATCAATCTTTGAATAAAAATTAGAGAAATAAATATGCTCATACAAAATAATAAAATTTTTACATTATTACATAGGCTACTTCTACTTATTTAACTTTGGGTGCATAAACTCAACAAAATTTATTCATATATATGCGCATATTTTCGTATATTTGAGTGCATATAATTATCAGCTTTACTCATAAAACTACATAACTTTTGTGAAGATGACAACCGCTTTGGCATTAAATGAAAGTTGTAAAATTGAGACAAGCGGGATAATGTCACGCCGGATGGATGTAAACATTATAACTCGAGAACGACACAACCAGTGTTGAATTCTGTCTGATTACTCCTGGTGGGTATTTTTACCTATTCCCGCGCAATCCACCCATTCTTTTATAGATAAAAAAACATGACTATGAAGTGGTGATGTTTCCGGGAGGGAATTTTGTACTGCCCGAGGGGGGGGGGGGTGTAGTTAGTGCCGTGCGGCTATAGGCATATGGCTATATGGTAATCTACCACTAATCTTGTTACAAAATTATCTTACGTCCTTCCTTTCATCTTTATAAGACATAGTTTTGAAGAAACGCTGAAGTAAACAATATTTTACTTTGGCATATAATTTTGGACCGGTTAAATTATTAATATTATTTTTCTATAGCAGATTGCAAAGTGTGCTTTATTCAACTCAAAATGGTAGTGCAAGTAGCACTTTACCCACAAGGGTAGATTATTCACTTGCAATTTCATCCCTCGTGAATCAACACTTTCCATTCGTCAATAAAATAGAATTTATCATCTAACTATTTAATATTGGCAATTTACAAGAACATTTTACTCTGAATTACATTTATACTATTAATACATACTTTGAACTATCACCAATGGAATTTTGTTTTTTGACACTTACATTATCATGACTTTTTTATTTTTAAAATCATATTGCCTCAAGTGATATTATCACCAACTGTCCTCCACTTCAGCTTAATTAAACTAAAAATACGTGTTCATTGGAAGAACAAGAACAAGGGTGACAGTAGAGGGGCCTCAGTCGAACTCTCACGGCTATTTATGTATACAAAAAGATCAATATCAAATAAAAATTTTTGTTGTCTATATTTCATCTCATATTACTTAATTCGACATATTCCATTGGATTCCTTGACAAGAAAACTTCGCTTTCAAATATGTACTACATAAAAAAACTACAAAAAACTTTTTATAAGTCAACTTATTATTTTGAATACAGTATATAACGTCAAAATAATATCAAGATAAATATGATAAAATTTAGGTACGAATTTGATTAATTAATATATTTGATTCAGATATTTAATTAATATGCAATACCCTGCTGAGTTGCTCATAGCTTTTATCACTAAGCACGATTTCTAGCTTTGTTTTATTTTATCTAACAGCTATCTAATTATGTACATTCTATACAGTTTTATTGAAACTATTCGCTAATGGTGCATTTAGTCTGTCTTCAGTTCACAAATTTCGTTGTATCATAACAATAGTAGCCTATGCCGCCGTTCCATTGCATAACAATTTTAAGATTATTACACCAACAATAGAGTTCAATAAACGTTGATATTGACTTTGCCAATAAATATTTACTCTATATCTCCTTTGCTGATTATAGGGAAGTGGTTTATAAACGACTTTTTTGTAACTGATAAAGTTCGCCAGATATGCTTTATCAGCTATTAATTTCAGGAAAACAAATTACAGTTGTGCGCATCAGACCTTTTACTTTTATCAAAAAAAAAAAAAATTATTATATTTACATAGATTCATAAGTATTTTCTAAGATAAGAACTAAACGATTTTTCCTTAGCATAGGTACCTCTTTTGCTTTTTCTTCTTCACTTTTCTGATCACTTTGTTTACATAAAAAATGCAAATACCCAGCAGCAACAAATGTCATGCAAATCTTCAATGATGTGAACCTAAAAGCACGTGCAAGGAAGCTAACTACCATAGTACAGAGTGATGCCAGTATATTAACAATTATAATTGTTAATTTGCATTGTAAACTGACCTTTTTACGTAATAATCTTGCATTTACAGTAATTTAAAATGCAACCTGGCATGAGTTGTCTATGCTCAATTAAAAATTAATTACAATTGACAGTAATCTCGTGGTTGGAGGAAACCCCTGTTTTTATTTAAATTTTAGATATATCCTGCTGGTGCAACAAGTTTTTGTTCATACATTTTATAAATATGCCTGTGCAGGTACCTACACTTGCTTGAATAAGCAATTTGGTGATAAAGAGCGTTATTTGACTTTAAAATGAAGCTATTATTAGAGTAATATGCATATCTTTGTAGTATCACAAACTTGACATAATTTCTCGTAATAATTATGTACAAGGCAATTTATATTTATACAAAAGCGTGTTTTATCTTATCTTAAGAGTGCATTTATTCACTGTGAAAGGATTTAATTTAAAATTGTCAAGTTAGAAAAGAACAATATTAAAATTGGTAAATCTGAAATCTGGGATTATTTGTTTAGTAAAATTTAGTTTTTGGAAACAACACGTACCCATTGACCTGATGGAAAGGTGATCACGAGATAAAATGGAATAGTGTTATATTATTTTAAGAAAATTGTCACATATGTATAATATAATGCTGATTGTCCTTTTTTTTCAGAAATCCAACATGGTGGAAGAGGCGAACCAGTATGGAACGATGCCTAACATTACTATCTGCAATAGTTTTTCTTGTTACAATAGCTTTAGTTATAGCCCTAATTACAGTATTATACAACAGACGTGATGAAAAAGCAAACAGTAAGTACAAACCATAATTATTTTAAGAAATAATTTCTGCATCATCCTTGATATAATTCCTTACCTTCTCTAAAGTTTAAAAAAGTGTTTCTTGTGTCCTATGATCCATTGTTGTAACAAATTGTTGTCTTGATTTTTGCTGGCTTTTGGTATGTTAATTAATAGTTGATGAACATACAATATGTTTAGGGAAAAGTTATACAAACGGCGATACTGTACTTTAGTGATAATTTAAAAAAAATTATATCCATTTAGGTAACATAAAACGTCCAGTTACCAGAAGGTATAATATTTTTTCAAAGCTAAAATTGCTATAAATTCCTATAGTTAGAAACACCAAAACTATGTTTTATATATGTATTAATCAAATGGAAATTTTAAGCATATGATTCTTCAATTTTTTTTTCATTATTCATGTATTTGTAAGAAACATGCTATCTATAAAGGCATAGCAAAATAATGATCAAAGTAAAAACTGCATCATCAAAAAAAGTGTGACAATATGAAATATTACTTTTACATCACTGCAGCAAAAGCTTTCCAGTTTAGATGTAACATTAAGCGACAATTTGTTAATGTATATTTTTAGTATATTAATTTAATAGTCCTAAATATTGTTATACTTATTACCATTATATAACATAGCATACGGTAGATTGCAATTAATAACAATTAATTTCACAGATGTTCCTTATGGATTTGAAGCCTTGCAAGGCCAAAAAGGTCCGGTAATCATAAACGCATACCCTGATGATGAAAAAGAGAACGAAGTTTGTTTCACTCCTGGTTGTATACACACAGCCTCACATATTCTAAATCATATGGATGAGTCGGTAGACCCATGTGATGACTTTTACCAGTTCTCCTGTGGCAAGTTCTTGAAGAACACAAATATTCCTGATGACAAATCATCTGTAACTTCCTTTACCGTCATTAGTGATGTCTTACAAGAACAACTAAGGACCATGATTGAAGAACCCTCCAAGCCGAATGAGCCCAAACCTTTCACTCTGCTGAAAAAATTATACAAAGTATGCATGAACAAAGGTGCAATTGAAGCTGATGGCTTGAAAACTATCAAAGGTGTCTTAAAAGATTTAGGTGGATGGCCAGTCTTGGAAGGTGATGAGTGGAATGGTGGTAATTTTGACTGGAGACAGTCTGTTTACAAGTTCAGAAAGGCAGGTTACAGTGTAGATTACTTCCTGGACTTCTCAGTTGGTATTGATTTGAAGAATTCTTCCAATCGCCTAATTGATGTAAGGAATTGCAATTCAACTTTTATTGATAAATTATTTACAACCACTATTTTATTTCAGTTGGATCAAGGGGCTTTAGGATTGCGACGAGAATTCCTCATAAAAGGTGTGGATGACAAACTCGTCAAGTCATATTATGAATATATGGTTGATATAGCTGTAATCTTTGGTGCTGATAGAAAACGTGCTGAAAGAGAATTGAAGGAATCACTTGAGTTTGAAGTTAAACTTGCTAATGTAAGTATTCTGTTACAGTATGTAACACATTAATATAAACATGGTTCTCTTGTAATAGATTTCTCTCCCGAATGAAAAACGTCGCAACGCTACACTTCTGTACAACCCCATGTCCATTTCTGAACTGCAGGAGAAATATCCCAGCATCCCTTGGTTAGAATACATCAATTCAATTCTGGACCTTCCAGATCTTCAAATTCGTAATGATGAAACAATTGTTGTAAGCGTTCCAAAGTATATTGGCCAACTTGAGAATGTCCTTAGTCATACTCCAAAACGGTAAGATATATATGACTGTTTTTATTGTAATTCTCACTGTTTGTTTCTAAACTAGAGTTCAAGCTAATTATGTCATGTGGAGAGCCGCTGCTTCTTCTGTATCATATCTCACTGAAGAACTTAGAAATCGCCAGCTACAGTATGGAACAATCCTTAGTGGCAGAACAGAACGTGAATCTCGATGGAAAGAATGTGTGGATATAGCTTCTGGCAGGTACTAGAAAATAGTGCTCTGGGAATAACAATAACATAATTAAACAATTTAATTTTAGTATGTCGATAGCGGCCGGAGCTCTATATGTACGCAAATATTTCAATGAGGAGGCTAGAAAGAATGCCATTGAAATGGTGTCTGATATTCGTAGGGAATTTATAGAAATTTTAAAAGAAGTTGAATGGATGGACGATATTACAAGAAAGAATGCTTTAGAAAAAGCTGCTGCGATGACAGCTCACATAGCATATCCTGATGAACTACTTGATGACAGAAAGCTTGAAGAATTTTATTCAAAGGTATTTTATAGTAGGATTTACGGTGATCTTAAATTACCAATATTTTATTTTTTAGCTGGACTTCACGTCAGATCACTACCTTAAGACCATTCTGAATCTTACCTTGTTTGGAACTGAATACTCCTTCAGGAGGCTAAGAATGCCCGTAAATAAAACTGACTGGATCACACATGGTAGACCTGCCATTGTCAATGCTTTCTATTCCTCTATTGAAAATAGCATACGTACGTAATTATTTTCGAAATTATTTTTTAAATGTAATTTTTGTTATTAATCAACAGAATTTCCTGCTGGTATACTGCAAGGAGTTTTCTTCAGCAATGATAGGCCTCGTTACATGAATTATGGAGCCATTGGTTTTGTAATTGGTCACGAGATCACTCATGGATTTGATGACCAGGGCAGGCAGTTTGATAAAGAGGGCAATTTAGTGGACTGGTGGCAAGAAGATACTAAAAAGGCTTTCATCAAAAAGGCCCAGTGCATCATTAATCAGTATGGCAATTACAGCGTACCTGAAATAGGATTAAAGGTATGTTTTTAATTATTGTTTGGAAATGGTAACGATATAGTAAATGCAAATTAAGAAGTAGTTCTATTATGGAAATGGGTAACCAAAAATAATGTAAATATGTATAATTGTGTTTGGTTACCACAGTTCTATGCTTCTAATTGGGTATTGTATAAGGTTTGGTGCAAGGTTCGCAATTTGGGATCATAAAAACTTAACACACCTTTAGTCATTCACGTATCAATTTCTATACAAATTCAACATCACATCACCATTAACCATGAATTATGTAATTTTTTTTTATTTTTAAACTTCAGGATAGTAATGGTAATTTGAACATATTTCTTTATTTAAATTTGTTAATTTGAAACGAGTCAGCCTCATAAATGAAAATTTGAAGACTATGCTGACTTCATTTTATCATAAACTACGTTTCATATGATTTTAGTAACTTTGTAGCCACAGAAATATAACCTTATTCTAAAAATACTTTTGGGTAAACTGAAGTGCTTTTGAACTCGTATATTATAACATTTCAAACACATACATGACCATCACCATCACTAACTGTGATGCAAAATAAAATACCAAGTGAGGTTGGAGAATTTGCATTTGAAACTATTTCTATGTGTGTTTCTTGAAAATAATTATTTCTTGTTAAAGCAATGAATTGCAGTATTTTTGGTATAGTCTTTACACTGTTACTCTTCCAGTATGGTAAAATATTGAGCAGCAACACACATAAATATGTTTTCTAATGCAAATTCCCTATATTTGGTCTTGAAATTCCCCAGCTGGTATATCGATACTTCTACAAGGTTATTGAATATTGAGGCTAACCACTAGGATTTCTAAAGCCGTAAGGAATATGATGACCGTTATATTATGGTAAAATTGCACATTTCGATGCTATACAATATTCACAAAATAAATTGGGCCTAGCCATCTTAGTTTTTGAGTTATGTCTAAACAACAAAAAAGTGCAAATTTAATTTCTCAACCATAAATCGCTTTCTATAGAAGTATTAATAAATTATATAACTACACTCTTACAACAATTTATGTAGAATTGCATAGCAATATCAAGTTTTACATAACGTTTTAAAATGAATAATGATATCAGATACGTTTTTCCTATGGAGTTCATTGGGTTGACGTATTTTGCAGTCATTTTTTGTGCTTACTAACTTTGAAAATGCTTCTAATTTTGATACTTTTATGCAATTCTTTATACAAAAGTACTCTAATAGGATGGTTATCTAATTTTCCTTAATGTGTGTTTGTCTGTGGCACAAAATAAAATCTCACGTTCCGGCTTCACAGATATTTATATTTGTTTAGGTTTTGTTTTTCTTATCTTAGCGCTCGGAACGGAGCTTGACCTTTCGCGTATCCTATTTCACGTGCGCGTAGCGCGCAATTTGCTTGTATAATTTAATATCTTGATAAGCAAGTGAGTAAGTGGCTTTTAAATTAATGAAAAACAAAATTTGTATTTTTTTAGAATAATTAAAAAACTGAGATACCTAGTTTTAAGTTATTTTTAGAATATCATTCAGCATAGGAATGTATAACTTTATTCTAATTTTACCATCTTTTTATTCGCTAAAATTTCAAAATCCCGATAGTAAGCCTCAAAATTGAATAACAATATAATAAAACACTTTTATAAAGAAACACATAAACAGCTAAATTACTACTACAACGCACCAAGTGGCATATTATCGCAAAATCCTCAAAAACCTGGGCTTCTGACACAAAATTTCAGAAGGTACCTACTGAAAATTACTACCAAAATGATCACAACAAAATAATTGCTGGATTTTTCTAACATGAAGTCAAATATGGGCGCAAAATTTTCAAGGGTTTCTGGCAGCAAGCATGGTTAATACGCTACTGCACTGATATAGGAATTATACAGAATTATAATTGTTTTAAACGATTTTTTTCTACCAAAATAACTACATACAATATGAGCAACCAGTTGTGAACCTTGGAACTAATACCTCTTTGAAAAAATATTCAAACAATAATCAATTTACTTTGGGTATTAAAAATTCTGCTAATTTAAAATTGCATCCTAAATCCTTGTAAATATAAAAGTAGTTGGTATGCAAGGGATCTAGTAGTACTAACGGGGGCTTTCCCTACTAATAATTGCAGTTGAATGGCATTAACACACAGGGAGAAAACATAGCAGATAATGGTGGTATAAAAGAAGCTTATTTAGCATATGATAAGTGGGTGAAACGAAATGGGGAGGAGCCTCGATTGCCAGGCTTAAATTACACGGGGCATCAGTTGTTTTGGATATCTGCTGCCAGCGTGTGGTGCTCAAAAATGCGTCTTGAAGAACTTAAGCAGTTGGTTGTCACAGATGAGCATGCTCCAGATAAATACAGAGTTTTGGCACCCTTCAGTAATATGGAGTACTTCACAAAAGACTTTCATTGTGCTGCTGGTTCAAAAATGAACCCAGAAAATAAGTGTAAAATCTGGTAGTTTTTTACGTATGTGTTCCTTACATTTTCTCTCAGTAATTTTAATAAGTGTTTTACTAAATTTTGTACATATATTTTTATATTGTTTGATCTGATGTAACCATTTTATTAGCTGTAAGTACTTAAACGACCTAATGATCTATACCAAATTATTTTAAATTTTTTAATGTAAAAGTTAGTGTGATACACGTTAAATGTGTATAGTAGTGATATTAATGTAATAATATTTGTCCCAAGCAAAGGTTAGTTTTTATATGGTTAAAAAACCACTAGTACAAAAACTGCACTTTATAATTATTAGTTTTTGCTCTATCTATTGTACTGTTGGGTTGGCAATTCATTCATGCTCTCTGCACCACCTGTGAAATAATTACATGCACTTTTCAAGATACTGGTGATTTGTACACTCTTTTCATCAGAAAACTATTGGCTAGACTTAGGTATGCATATTTTGGTTTGGTGCTTTTAATATAACTAGAATTAAACTCACATCTGCATGGCATGGCATGATTCTACTTAAAGAAGCATATTACATACTAAGTGCTTATATGAAGCGATGTTTTATGCCGGTTGACAATGATTATTATTCGAAAGCATCGCTTCATATGAACTAATATAACTCTATTAATATTGCATTTTTGTATATAAGTGTATATTTTTACAATGTAAAATACAAAGAGGTTTTTTAATTATTATAAACTTTGTAAGTACCATAACAAAATAAATTATTGTGATTTATATCACACTTATCATTGGGAATTAACCAGCTTTTTTCTGATAACACTAAACACTAACCAAATAATTGCAAATGAAGGATATGATGCATTCATCCAATTTTAGCTAAACGGAATAAATACTCAAGGAGAGAATATAGCTGACAATGGAGGAGTCAAAGAGGCCTACGAAGCTTATCAAGCATGGGTTGAACGTCACGGTTCAGAACCACGACTTCCAGGTTTGAAATACACCCCACAGCAGATGTTCTGGATTTCTGCTGCAAACACATGGTGCTCGAAGTACCGCCCCGAATCACTTAAACTAAGAGTGCTAACGGGTTACCATTCACCAGGCCAGTTTAGAGTAGAAGGGCCTTTCAGTAACATCGAAGAATTTGCAAGAGACTTCAGTTGTCCTGCTGGATCCAAAATGAATCCAGTAAACAGGTGCAAAGTGTGGTAATAGATGCATTGTATTATTGTGATAAGAGTATTGTAGATCTATAATGTAATCATTTTATTATTTAAACAAGTTATTTATGAATCATCACATTACTTTTCCTCAAAGACTGTTTCTTACTTTAATAAGAATTCTATTTTCTTTTTCCTCTTAAATCAAGTGTAAAGCAGTTTTAGTTTAAGTTCAAATTAAATTATATTTTAGAACGAATGTGTGGTACTAGCTCCTTTAGTTATTTTTAGTTTTAAATTATTGTGGTGCTTGTTTCTCTAAATAGGGTTTGAGGCAGATTTTTTTGCCTTTTTTAATGATCTCTATAGTTGAGAAATATTTTTAATGTAATAATATAATTCAGACCCATTTCATATTTTATACAAATGCTTATTATTTTATAGGTTACTACTGTTTATTTAAAGCAGAAAATAAATTATTTACGTATATAACACTGTATATAATTTGTACATTATACCACACCTATAAGCAGTGTGTTACGAAGTTGTCTCAGTTTACTCGGCCTGAAATTTATGTTCAATAAAATTGTAAAATAAATGCACACTTATTAATAGATTTAATACAAGCAGAAACAGTTACTTAGCACAAAGCGTATATGTATTTTTCTGTACACCGCATGTACGATCTATGAGATTGAAACTGATATCTTTTAAACATTCAAGATCCTTCTGTTTATATTTTTTTCATTTATATATTACAGCAATCTAATCACAGGTTAGTCTGCTGCTGCTTTTTATATAGGTATTGTACATTTTCCAATATAAACAAAAACATCAATAGGTAATTCGAAGGATAATAAAAACAGAATAATTCGCATGGTTACATTTCTAAAAACAGTACAATTATCGACAGAACTAATGTCACCCCAAACAACAGCTTTGCTATCTCGATACGCAACTCATTTAACATCACTTGACCCAATGTTTCTTAGATGCTAATACACACAAAGAGTGACACCGAAAAACCATTAGACAGAGAGAAAGTAGACATTTTAGAAGCAAATCCTTCCGTTTAATATTTCGGTGGTGAATCACACGGGGTTACAGTTTTTGTATTAAGCAGATTTTATTTCACTGCTGTTGTTAATATTATTTGTTATTTGTATGATGTAGAAACAAGACATGAAGTAATTCTGGTTGAATATAAACTTTAACAGATATTGATTCATGAAATTGTTGAAGAGTTTAAAGATTTTCGTTTATTGTTAAACTTAAACTTTTTAAGTAATTAAGAAATCGCCATTGCTACCATCTTTCCGAAGCTTAATTCAAAAGATAACAATTTAATTTATTATGCTATTAAAAATTAAAATAACGGGTGTTCAAGAAGTCTACGTCCTGGGCGGTTATAGATTGTAAATTGCATATCTGTTTGTTGTTTGTTTGTTTGTTAATGGACAAGGTCTAGGCATGCAGAGTACCAGGTACCTTAGACACCGACTGCTTTGGTCATATGGTCAAAGTCCTACTTAGAATTGTCCGTCTTTATACCACCTAACCTTAAATAAAAAGTCATTCAAAGCGACAACTTTCAAAGAGATTTTTATTATTTAAAATGTGATAATGTAGTGATAAATCAATAAAATACTAATACATGATTAACTAAGGATATTAAACATAGAAGGACGCAGTCTTTTATTAAAGTTATTACAGCAGATGCTGAAAATGTTGGCCCGCAACATTTAAACATAAATTGATATGGCGTTTCATGTTTTTGAAAACATGTATCAGCATATTTTCATCAATTAGTAGAAAAATCTCCGGCAGACTCATAACATCATGTGGTTCGCAACCAAATAGATTATATCACAATTAACCGAAGATACAAGAATGTCATAAAAAGCGTCAAAACATACCCAGGTGCTGATGTGCCATCAGATCATAATCTACTCACCGCAGAAGTAAGAATAAGACTTAAGAAATTAACAAAACCCAAACATTTAAACAAAATAGACTTAGATAAATTAAAAGATGAACAGACAGCAATGGAATTATCTAAGTTGTTAGAAACACAGTTTGCAAATGAAGAAACATGTGAATCTGTAGAACAAACGATTGAAGAAAGATGGAAGAAATTCAAAACGATCATCAACGAATCAGGGCAGTCGAATCTAAAAAAGGATAGACCTCAGAAGAAGAAAAGGTGGATGACAGATAAAATTTTAGACCTCATGGAAGAGAGAAGACAGTATAGAAACCAAAATACGGAGAAATACAACGAACTCAATAAGGAAATAAGAAAACAGATAAGAAAAGCAAAAATGGATTGGTATACTAATGAATGCATAGAGATTGAAGAATATGAAAAAAGACATGACACATTTCATCTACACAAAAAAGTTAAAGAGGCAGGTGGAGTTCGAAGATACAACACTGCGGGCATAATTACCGACCGAAATGGAAACATAATTTTAGATATTGAAGAAAAAATGACTAGATGGAAAGAGTATATAGAAGAGCTCTTCGCGGACCAACGAAATCTGGAGCATGAAGTACAAAACGCCCTAACAGGCCCACCTATAACAAAACAAGAAGTTGAAAAAGCCATTGAAAGGTCAAAGAAGAAAAAAGCTGTCGGACCAGACGAAATACCAACGGAATTATTAAAATTACTACAAGACCATGGAATAAGCACGCTTCTTAAATTATTTAATTCAATTTACGAAACAGGAATAATTCCATCAGACTGGTTGAGATCAACATTTATTACCATACCGAAAAAACATAAAGCAAAGGAATGCAGTGACCACCGCACAATTAGTCTGATGAGTCATGTACTAAAAGTCTTCCTACGGGTGATACATGAAAGAATTTATAGAAAAATAGAAGCAAATATTGGAAATACACAATTTGGATTTCGGAAGGGTCTGGGAACGCGGGATGCTTTGTTTGCTATCCAAGTTTTAGTGCAAAGATCTAGAGATGTAAATAGCGATGTGTTTCTGGGATTTATTGACTTCGAAAAAGCTTTCGATAAGGTTCAGCATGAAAAAATGGTAGACATCTTAAGAAACACAGGAATTGACGACAGGGATACTAGAATCATAGCTAACTTATATTGGCATCAAAAGGCATGTGTTAGAGTGGAGAACAGAATAACAGATGACATTGCTATACAAAGAGGAGTCAGACAGGGGTGCATTCTATCGCCGTTAATTTTTAACATCTATTCTGAGGGAATAATTAAAGCAGCACTAGATGAAACTGAAGAAGGAGTACAAATAAATGGAGTGCCAATTAACAATTTAAGGTATGCAGACGACACTGCGCTTATGGCAAATACTCTGGAAGGATTACAGATACTTTTCGACAGAATTACTGAAACCTCGGAACGATATGGTCTCCAACTCAACACCAAGAAAACAAAGTACATGATTATTAGCAAAGAACAACCGGATGATCATGGTATTTATACTAACGGAACACCAATAGAAAGAACTGACAAAATAACGTATCTTGGAAGTGTTATCAACAGTGATTGGGATCATACAGTTCAAATCAAATGCCGCATAGAAAGTGCCAGAGCAGCATTCACAAGGCTAAAAAAGGTTTTGTGTGGCCATGACCTAAATTTACAACTGAGAATGCGTTTAGTACGCTGCTATGTATTCACAGTTCTTCTCTACGGAGTAGAATCTTGGACCGTAACAGAGACATCCCTTAAACGACTGGAAGCCTTTGAATTCTGGACATACAGACGTATGCTGCACATAAGTTGGATGGATCGCGTACGAAATGAAGAAGTGTTGGCAAGAATGAGAAAGGATAAAGAGATCATACGAACCATTAAAATACGAAAACTATCTTATTTCGGGCACATCATGAGACAGCCAGACACATATAACATCCTACACCTGATCATACAAGGCAAGATCGAAAGCAAGCGGGGACCTGGAAGAAGAAGAACCTCATGGTTGAAGAACCTGAGGCAATGGTTTGGACAGACAACAGGGTCGCTTTTTCGAGCAGCAGTCGACAGAGTGATCATAGCCAACATGATTGCCAACATTCGTTAACGGATATGGCACCTTAAGAAGAAGTAGACATTGTCTGGTAATGTTGTCTCGTAAGTCGTCTATCGTGTGCACAGGAGTTTTGAAAATTGAATTCTTTAGGTATGGAAACACAAAATAGTCAAATCACATGATTTTGTTGGAAATTGGTCTTTACTATTAGTGTATCATCGTAAAATTTTCTCAAATATTTCAGAGTAGCTTGTGCAACATGTGGTCTGGCAGAATCTTGTTAGAAATAACCATTTTGAATTTCGTCATGGAGTTGGTTTATAAACGGTTCAAGAATATTATTGCGATAGTTTTCTCCATTTAAATTTCCGTCAAAGAAGATTGGACCAATAGTTCTCCTTCTGGATAGAGCTATCCATGCTTCAATTTTTAAAGGATGTAAACCGATTTCACGGAAGTAATGTGGATTTTCAGTGCTCCACATGCGCATATTTTGAGAATAGAAATAGCCAGTTAGATGGAACCATGCTTCGTCACTAAAAAATGTGTTATTCAAAACTTTATCATTATTAAGATTTCCCTGAAACTACTGGCCATATGTAACTCTCTTTAGATAATCTGGGGGTAGCAATTCCTGGCACATTTGAAGTTTATAAGGGTGCCTTTGAAGGTCTTGTGAAAGAATAGTGTGAGCCGATCCTATTCTTAAATCTACTTTTTGAGATAGCCGTCGTACTTAAATTATCAGATCTTCCTGGACCATATTTCTTGCATGTTCAACAACATTTTCATTTCTACGACGAGGTCTTCCTGTTCTTGCTCTGCGATTTGCAGAACCTGTTTCTTCAAAACACGCTACTATTTTCAAAACTTCAGCGGAAAAGTTGCTATTGTTTACCATGATATTTGGAAAGCTTTGTCGCAATTCTTGTTTACAAGCATTGATAAAATAAATCCAGTTTCAGTTTTCATTCCGTTGACCACTGCGAAAGTAAGACTTCACTATAAATATTTTTTGTTCCTTAGTAAACATTTTACTGTAAAATTAATTCAAAATTAAATTTGTTTTAGTTTCAATTACATTTGACTTAACTCAAATAAATAATCATTTATGACGTCTGAGTGTACAGACATGCGCTTTACAATCAATAGCCGTCCAGGACGTTAAGACTTTCTGTACACCCGTTAAATTTTCCTACCGCTAAAGGCACAACATTGGAAACCTAGATTTGACAAACAAATATTTATCTTGTTTTCACAATTTGAAACACAATTAAGTAGAATCTTGAAAAATAAGATGTAGGGGAAAGGGTTGTACCTTGGGACGGTTTTACCTTGGGACAGTTGCTCTCGAAATTCAACAACTCTAGCGGTAACTCTCAGAATTACATATTATGTTGGCAACCCTATCCTTTGTTTGCCCATCAAGTCATTTTAGTGTCAGTCATTGCTCGAAGCGTCAAGAGTCAGATTATCATTTTCGTACGTTGAAAGTAAAATTTCACTGCAACTTCCAGAACGTATACAAACAAGGTAAGCATCATTATTGGAATTATTCTTCGTAGTACTGCAGCAGGATTGTTTAAGCAAACAGCCTATGCAAAAAGTTATTAAAAAGTAGATTTAATTAGAGGTTAGAAAATTTATTTTGTCAAAAGTGTGCTTGGTTGAACCTTAGGACAGTTTTCTGGTTGTACCATAGGACGTGTCCCAAGGTACAACCAACTACTTCATCTGCAATTTAACTAAAGTTTGTGCAATTTTAAAGATGGGCAGAAGTGCAACAGGGAAAAAGAGAGCGAAACCAGATGCAGAAATTATAGAGGCAGCTGCCAATGATGTTATCACAAACAAACGGTCTCTACGAGAAGTAGCGAGAGATTATGGTTTGTCAAAAAGCACCATTGGTAGGCACCTAAAAAAATACAAGTTGTCTGGTCAAACTGATTTCAAATATGAAGCCAACAATGCAACACAAAAGGTCTTCATCCGTGAGCACGAAGAAGAACTTCTCTCCTATATTTTAAAGGATGCGCAGTGGAACTTTGGCTTGACCGTGGACGAAATGAAGAAATTAGCTTTCCAGTATGCTGAAGCAAACAATATCAAGTATCCAGAAAATTGGAATGAACATCGATCAGCAGGGAGACAATGGTACCGAACTTTTCGTAATTCATATAAAAACAGAATATCTCTTCGAAAACCGGAGTCTACAAGCCTAGGTCGAATGGCCTGTTTCAACAAACCAAATGTTGAAATATTTTTTGGAAAACTTCGAGCAATCTATGAAAGGTACAACCTACAACCTCAAAACGTCTGGAACCTTGACGAAACAGGTTGCTCTACAGTTCACAAACCGTCACGGGTCATTGGTGACATAAAGGCCAAACAAATTGGAGCAGCTACTTCAGGAGAACGTGGAATCAACATTACAATGATTGCTAGCATAAATGCTGCAGGAACGTTTATTCCCCCAGCCATCATATTTCTCGTGTTCATTACAAGGAACACATGATCAACAATGCACCACCCGGTACCCTTGGTATGGCAACTTCTAGTGGTTGGTCCAATGCAGAACTATTGTGAAATATCTCAAACATTTTATTTCTATGGCAAAGCCTTCTCGTGGCAATGAAGTCCTCCTCATTATGGACAATCACGAAAGCCACCTTTCGTTAGAAGCGATTAATTTGGCGAAAGAAAATAGAATAGTTTTCCTGACGTTCCCACCCCACACCAGCCACAAGTTCCAGCCATTGGACCGGTCTGTCTTTGGCCCGCTTACAGCCTATTATAACAAAGCTGCTAAGGATTGGATGATTAGCCATCCCGGAAAGCCGATTTCGATTTATGATGTCTCAGCATTGTTGGGAAAAGCATTCCTCTGGCATTCACTCCAAATAACATCACCGCGGGATTCAGGGTTGCCAGTATATGGCAGTTCAACGCAGAAGTGTTCGGAGACGACGAGTTCTTGCCTGCTGAAATGACAAACAGGCCATACCTGCAGCAGCAGCAGCTGAATTACAATTGCCAGATGCACTTGAAGAGCGGGAAAATATCACAGAGCAATCAGAAGAGACACCTTCGACAAGTGATGCATTTCAACCATCTACAGCTGTTACTCCAGAACAAATTCGTCCATTTCCCAGAGCTCCACCTAGGAAATCCTGTGGTAGAGGACGAAAACATGGGAAGTGTATGATTGCCACAGACACGCCAGAGAAGCAGAGAATTGAAGAGGAAAAGAGTAGGAAGGGCACGTTATTCCAGAAGAAAGAAGCTGCTAAAAAAGCTGTGAAATTTTCGTCGTCTTCTTCTGATGAGGAATTACCTGAGCTCGGCGACAGCTCAGGAGGAAGTCGATTCTATTCTAGCTCCGAAGATGAGTATTTCTCTCTTCCTTCTTTCTTTCCACCGAACGAAGGTCCGCTGATTTACTCCAAAGGCAGTTGGTTCTAGTTAAGTTTAAAATAGCCGGTAGAGCTACAGGAGATGTTTACTACACTGGATTAGTAGTAGAACAAGACAAGACTGAATCAGAAGTGATCATAAAATTTTTAAGGACGCAAAGAACTCATTTTGTATTCCCCAGCGTCGATGATATCAGCAGTGTTAATCTGTGCAATATAGTGAAAGTATTGCCAACTCCAACGATACGTCGCGGATTTCATTCCTTTAATATTTTATTCCCACAAGATCTCAATTTGAAATGACATGTATTCAATACCTAATAATTATGTTTAACCTAATTTCATAATAAAACACATTTATAACCCAAGTCCTGGTTAATTTTCAAATAATAAAAAATATGATATTCAAATGTTTGCCATGTCCCAAGGTAGAACCAAAGCTGTCCCAAAGTAAAACCACAGGTTGTACCTTGGGATAAAAATCACCAACTGATTAAACGATGAGTAGTGGTATACGGACTGGTGATAGCAACAATGTTTGTCAGCTAGCAACTGCCTACAGTTGTAGCCTCTTCAGGGCCAAAAAGCTTTTGCATTTGAACCAAAGATGTCTGTACAATTATTAAAAAAGTAAAAAATGTCCCAGGTACAACCCTTTCCCCTAATTTAAATTTTTCTACCTGAGGTACGTGAAAATGTTTGGAAACTAAAAGTTTAATTAAAAGGTTTTAAAATTTAAACATATAGAGTGGAACTTCTATTTACGAAGTCACTAAATTCAAGTAAAAAAATCATTAAAAGGAAATTTCGTAAAACAGAATCATTTAAAATAGCATAATAAATTGCATTTATTTTCTGAAGTTTCTTTCATGTTTTTGGGGTAACTTATGTTGTCTGGTTTTATTATTATTTATGGTGTTAAAGGCTTTTCCTTATCTTCTACAATTTTCATGTAAAATTACATCAAGTTACTACCGTATGGCTGTCCTGAAATAAAGTGTAGCAGCTTAAAGTAATACCAGGGAGGTGTAATTCTACCTACCTTAAAATTGCACGAAATACGTAACGTTAAAAATCACTCTTGGACCTTTTAATTACTTTTTTAAATTGATTTTCTCATTCCTGAGGTAGAACAACTTAAATTATGTTTTATTTTAGAAGTTTGCAGTAAATTGTGAAAACAAGATAAATAGTTGTTTGTCAAATCTAGGTTGCCAATGTTGAGCCTTTAGCGGTAGAAAAATCTATTTTGATTTTAATTTCTAATAGCATAATAAATTACATTGTTACTCTTTGAATTAAATTTCGGAAAGATGGTAGCAATGGCGATTCTTTAATCACTTAAAAAGTTTAACAAATACGGAAATCTTGAAACTATTCAACAATTTCATTAATAAATATCTGTCAAAGTTTATATTCAACCAGAATTACTTCATGTCTTGTTTCTACATTCTACATCATACAAATAACAAATAATATTAACAACAGCAGTGAAATAAAACCTGCTTAATACAAATAAACTGTAACCCCGTGTGATTCACCACCAAAATATTAAACGGAAGGATTTGCTTCTAAAATGTCTACTTTCTCTCTTAATCACTTTTCGGTTTCACGCTTTGTGTGTATTAGCATCTAGGAAACATTGGGTCAAGTGATGTTAAATGTATTGCCTATCGAGATAGCCAAGCTCGCGTGCAGGGTGACATTAGTTCTGTGGATAATTGTACATTCAGTGGGTTTTGCTATATTCTTAAACATAATGATTTGAAAATTTGGTGGTTTGTACAGACCCTTATTTATTTATTTATTAATAAGCCCTACAAAACGCGACGAATCCCAATTACATTACTGGGGAATTCCAGTATTAAGTACATAATTCCTTAACTGAACTTAAAAACAAACAAAAACAATA
Organism: Agriotes lineatus; assembly: GCA_940337035.1. NCBI lineage: Eukaryota > Metazoa > Arthropoda > Insecta > Coleoptera > Elateridae > Agriotes > Agriotes lineatus. The sequence continues at coordinate 38,358 of CALNHX010007337.1, forward strand.
TTGCAGTGAGGCGTTAGCAGTTCAGTCCAGATTACTTATTCTCCATATCAACTTACTTATGGAGACTTAAGCTACCTATTTGGATAATTTTCAACTCTGCATTCCAGCCTACTACAATTGTTTAAAAATGCGAATTTTTTAAAACTTACCCAATTGATCAAGGCAGGCTGAGTTAGATTTCAATAGTATATTTCAAACCAAGGTAAGAAAGTGCAGTCTTGCATACCGAGCGCAAAGTTTATAAACCGAGCCGAAGGCGAGGTTTGTAATTGCGCAAGGTATGCAAGAGCACTTTCTTAACGAAGTTTGAATACTATTTTTTTCCCAGCCGGCCTCAGTGGAGCAAAATTTGACACTATAAAAATAATTCAACAGACTGTTAAAGTTGCTAAAGGTGACCATATCCTGCAAAATATGCAGCATGTTTTCTGATTTTATGCTGTTCTCAAAATGTTTCTAAACAGTTTTATTCATAAGTAACTCTGAAAACTTAAAAATTTTGTCGTTAAAAAATCGCTTTACTATTTATACTTTTTGAGGTTATGTCCACTGTCAAACTGTCAAAGCTAGTTTTTGTTGGATTAAAAAATAAAGCGCGGGCGCGCACAGTGATTTTTAGCCTCTCCTGTCGTGAGTACGCATGCCCGAGATGTTAATTTAATTCCTTCGAATGAAGGGCCACTCACGGGGCCACTTAAGGTTTCGTACTTACCTGCATCAAAAGGATGTGAACACTCACAGAATGCATTCCTAATTCCTCGTATAAACAGACTGTAACACAAGCCATAAAGTCAATTATCCGTCAACTATCAATATGTCAGCTGTCAGGATCAGCAAGCGTCAGCAGTCAGCTAACATGCGGTACAGTTTCTTCATAAAAATTGCATGATTTACTTTCTTACCTAGGTGAGAAAAACGAACTTTCTTACCTCAGATGAGGTGAGCAATGCCTACTATTCTAACCGGCTGGGAAAAAAATATTTTTTAGCATCTTCAAGAACACTCGGTTACAAACTTTTGTTACAAACAAATGAAGCAAATTTTTTTAAGAATACATAAAATAACATAAAACATCAATAGTTTTTGGAGTAAAATACAAAAATTTCCGTTGATATCTAATGTTTTACAAGAAGTCCATTAGGTTCTTGCGTGATTTTGTGTTTTTATATTGCAATTCCTGTTTCAAAAATTGTACAAAAATGAAATCATTAGCACCTACACTCTAATTGTAAAATAATTAAGTTTAGCACAAAAATAAAGTGGAAAGGTTGATTTCAGGATCTTGTTTATGCCGTGCTTAAATTTCACTTTTAGTTTTAAAAAAAATGTAATTTAAACTTTTATAATGGTTTAATAATAAATGCTCATAAAGTTTTTACAAAAGTTTCGTAGGATTTGAAAAATATTGAGGATTGACGAGAAGATTCTTCAAGTCGAACTTGTATCTTTTCCTTGTACGACCAACTTGATTTTTTAATTAATAATATAAGTGATAGCAATTTCATTTTTTGTACATTTTTTTGAGAAAAATCCGGTTAGTAAAAACTAAAAATCACTTTAGCAGCTACGACAGTTTTTGAGAAACAAATCAAACAGAGTATTTTTTTATTTTACCTCAAGAAATTTTAAACAAATTGAATTTCGTTATGTTGTGTTAAATTTTTTTGCAACAAATGGGGTCTGAGGATATTAAACAAGATTTTGCTATTTGCTCATTGGAACGCTAGCTCCTGAAAACATTTACTTTTTGCAATGTGTTTACATGGTGCTTTCAGTATAGTATAGTCTTATCATATTATGTATATGCAGCAAAACGTCTCCATAACGGACACCCATGGGGAATCTGAATTCAGCCATATATTCCATACAGTTCTGTACACTAAAAACCGTTCGTTATATAGAGTTGTCTGTTAAAAAAGGTTTCACTGTACATGATCAACTTATATGTGCGATGATGTCTGCTACAGATAATTAAAAAATGAGACGGGAAGTAATTATTGTGAACCCTAGATGAAGGAAATGGGTTTAAAATCAAGTTAGCGATTTATCAATACCATTAGCGGAGAGTGTGAATAGGGCAGAAAACACCAATAATGTGGCATTACAGATTTTAAGGTGAAAAGGAATAGAAATTCGCATCCGCGTCTTTCGATAACCCAAAAAAATCTTGCTGGGACTGTGATTCAAACTCGTGACCACAGGCTCGGTAGTCCACAAGTGCGCCACTATACTACTCCAACAGCGTAGTTATATGACCGCTTAACGTGTGTTACTGGTAACTCGAATATAAAACAATAAATAGGAAAAATGTGCGTAAAATGGAATACTTAATTCATATTTGAAATCTTTGTTGGCCCTGGCATAGAGTGCAGCAGGTGATAAAGTGGCTCCGTGTTTTATAAACGAGATATTCACTAAATAAGAAAATAAAAGCCATATACCAATCAAAAGTGTCTAATAACAGCAAATAAGTAATATATAAAACCGATTGAAACAAGGTAGGAACATTTATTACTTAATATCTAGAGAAACAATTACTGCTGATCAGAGCAGGATTAAGGATATGTGAGGCCCGGGGCTATATTTTTTTAGAGGCCCCATTCCCCAAGTCAGGGGCATATTCTACAAACATGCTTTATTATTTTATTAAATTAGTATTTTGTTATAGGTAGGAAAGTTTTTAATTTCCGAAATATTTACGCAACGGGTACAAAGAGATTTAAACCGCAGTAGATTATAACCTTCAAATCTTTCGAGGCCCCCGAAATTCGGTGGCCCGGGGCAGCAGCCCCCTTAGCCCCCCCCCCCCCCGCCCTTAATCCGGCTCTGCTGCTGATAACAAACGTATCTTCAGCTGACCAATTGCGCACACGCGATTCAAACATCGAAACGAGCACGAGATCTTGGCTTCTCGTATCGAGTAATTGTGCGGTTCCGACCAGTTTAGCGGCATCGAAAAATGTGCGGTAATTTATGTGAAAGGTAAATAAAGATCCCCCTAACGTTGTGGAAACCAGTCGTGGTGTATACGTGGACCGCAACGTTAAAATTAAGTAATTGAAAATCGCCCTTCCCTTTGAGAGGTGGCAACGCCGTAATACAGTTGCGTAATAGTGCTACTAGACGAAAATAGTGAAATTAAGGGAAAAACAAATCCAGCAACATGGCAATTGATTTGAATACTATAAGGCAATTGTTTAAAGAGGAAACAAAGGTCATAAACGATAATATTAATTTAAAATATGAAGAACAAATAAAGACCACAAATGCGAAAGTGGAAAATAATGAAAGGAACATAAAACAACTAGACAGGAACTTACGAAGAAAAAACCTAGTTTTCTTCGGAATTAAAACGCAAGCTAGAAACTATTGGGAGTTAGAAAAAGAAATAATAAAAGTTATAAACTAATGAAAGTGGAGTCAAGAGAGGACGAGATAGATTTCATAAAGGAAATGGACAGAAGAACAAACGATGGACCAATATTAATAGGACTAACAACTTACTACAAAAAATTACAAATTCTAACAAATAGCACTAACCTAAACGCAACCAATATCTATATACAAGAAGAAGTAATCGAAGAGATAAAGAAATTAAAGCCAAAACTAGTGGAACCAAAGAAGAAAGGCAAAGAAGCTTATTTAAAATACGACAAATGGATTAAGAGGAAGAAGAAGATATTAACAGAGGAAATATTCCAACTAGAAAGAAGTCAAAGTACAGAAGAAGCTCCAACAGACAAGTAAAAGGGCAGAAAACTACTAGGACCAGACAAAGCAGAAGAAAGGCAGAGAACAGTAAAGAAACCATCTAACATGAACAATAAACCTTCAACTACACAGACAAAACCAACAAAAACACATAAGGTACAAACTCTACTGGCACCATTAAAGGGCGCATCAACAAAAAAACCCAAAAAAGAGGACAAACATAAGAAAACCCAATAACGAAACATAAAAACAAGGCACAACCGAAGACTACCCTGGCAATGAAGAAACGAAAAGAGAAAGCAATTAAGCAAACAAAACTAACGCATAAGATCAAAGAAAATAAAACCATGGAATTAAGAATAGCAACATGGAATATTAAAACAATTAACGGCAAAAAAGAAGAATTAATAGAGGAAATAAAACAAAATAACATACAAAAAATGAGATTCAGTGAAACAAAAAAGAATGGAAAAGGACACAAACCACTCAAAGACGGATTAACACTATACTACTCAGGGAAATCAGAACAAGAAAAAAGGAGTAGGAATCATAGCAGCAGAAGAAATAAATAAGAAAATTACAAATTGGAACCCAATATCATCAAGTATTATAGCTATAGAAATAGATATAGGAATTAAATTAGTAATAATACAAATATATACGCACCAATACATACAAGGAACAAAGGACAAAGTACTGAAAGAATTTTACGCCAAGCTACAAAAAGCTCTGGACAAATATAAAGAAGACACGGACTACATAATAATAAAAGGAGACTGGAATGTAAGAATAGGAAGAGATACCGAAATATATAGGACAAAGGAATAGAGGAGTCTATGGAGAACTAGGAAAAATAGCAATGGGCATAAAATGATCAACTTTTGTATAGAAAATGATTTAACCGTAGGTAATTCGTTCTTCCAGAAGGAAATATACTATACATTCGAGGACACAGAAAGAAAGTACAAAGCATGATAGATTATATAACTTATACCCAAGAAACTGCAGATATAATAAATTACGTTAAAATAAACAAAAAACCAGAGCTAAGCACAGACCACCAACTAATAATGGCAAAAACAAAATTAGTAGAAAAACTAACGGAACCAGGACAAGAACACAAGAAGATCCAAGTATAAAGATTAAAAGAGGAGGACAGAAGAAATAAATACCAACAAAAAATAAAAGAGGAATTAACAAAATGAGAACCTCAAACCCAAACAATAGATAACAAATGGGAAACACTCAAAAAGACGCTACCTACAGTTGCAACAGAAATATGTGGAGAAAAGAAAATTACAAGTAAACAAAAGAACTAAGTGGTGGAATGAGGAAGTAGAACAAAAAGTAAGGCAAAAGAAAACCGTATGGAAAAATATTTAAACTAGAAACGAGAAAGAGAAGATAGAATATAATAGTAAAAGAAATGAAGCAAAAACGGCATTACAAAAAGCAAAAACAAAGTTGGGAAGAGGTCGGTGAAGAAATCCAGCAATTAAAAGAGAACAACAATAGAAGTTTATGGAAAGTGGTAAAGTTTCTGAGAACACGAAGAAATAAGCAAGTAAGAAGCATTAAAGATAAGAAAGGAATACTATACACCGAAACCGAGAACATAGTAAAAGTCTGAAGAGATTACTACAAAGACAAATTCTCCACACCACCAACCCCAGAAAATGAGGAAGAAGAAATTAGGCGAGATGAAGAAATACAAACGGCGAAATGGAAATCCAAGCAGGAGAAATTGAGATTGCAGTAAAAGAACTGGAAGTAGGGAAAGCGGCAGGAATAGATGGAATTGCACCAGAACTAATCAAATATGGAGGTCAAAAAGTAATAGAATGGCTGACAAGTATATGCAGTTGGGCTTGGAGAACATCAACAATATCAAAAGATTGGGAAATCAACTCATTAACTCCAATTCATAAGAAAGGGACATATGTAGACTGCAACAACTATAGAGCCATATGCCTAGCACCAATATCTATAGCAAAATTTTAGAAAATAGGCTAAGAGTACAAATAAAAAATAAACTTGAACATGAACAGGGAGGTTTCAGAAGCAAGAGACAAACCACAGACCACATAAGTACCCTACGCAATCTAATAGAGGCGAAGAATAAGAAAAACTCGGAGCTGTACATTACTTTCATCAACCTAAAAGAAGCCTTTGATAACATAGACAGAAAAAGACTATGGAACATCCTTAAACATTACAAGCAACACCAAATTTAATAAAAGCCATACAGAGTAGTCAAAGGGATAGTACAAATAAATCGAATACAATCGGAAGAATTTTCTTCTTCCTCTTATTATAGACCAGTAGCCTGTTTTAACCACACAGTAGTTCTATGAGCCCTCTTTACCCTTAGGCCGGGTAGGCAAAATAAATCAAGGGGACTCACTGAGTCCTCTTTTATTCATCATCTATATGGACAAATTATTCAAACTGCAAACTTAAAACACCTAAAACAACAACAGGATACAAAGAACTAAGACTGATACAGATAGAGGCGCTAATATATGCAGATGATATAACACTAATAGCCAAGAAATCATCAAAGATACAAAAAATGATTGACACATGGGAAGAAGAAATAAACAGCATGGGGTGACAATAAATACAGATAAACAAAAGTTATGGAAATAAGAGGAAGTAAAAAAGAAAACATCAAAGAATTTATATGCTCAGGAAGAAGATTGGAAAAAGTCTCAATCATCAGCAATGATGGTAGAATAGACGTAGAAATAGCAAATAAAGTAAGGAAAACTAACAATATATGTACACTACTCGATAAATAAGCAACTACTAAATAAAAGAGAAATTAACACAAAAACAAAGCAAGAGATATACAACAAAATAGCAATCCCAACACTACTCTACTGCGCAGAAGTTGTGCCAACCCTCCCCGTACACAAAAATAAACTTACCGCTGTGGAAATGAAATTTCTTCGGAAAATATCAAAAGTAACCAAACTCGATAGAAAGAGAAACCAGGAAATGTATTACCCAACTTAAACCAAGAACCTGTAACGCATGAATTGGAAAAAAAGCAATTAACTTGTTTGACCGTATCAGAAGAATGGAAGATGAAAAAATGACAAAACAATATTAAATAACGAACGTGGGAGGAAGGAGGAAAGTAGGCAGACCAAAAAAAAAATAATGAAGCACGTCATAGAAGAGATAGGAGGGAAACATGGGAAAACAACACAACAATTAGAAAAAATATTGGAAAGCAGACAGAAATGGAGAAAATGGATCAAAGATCGTTACCCGAAGAAGTAGAAATGTTTGTGTGAAATACAAGTACCTCAAATAACGATATAGCTTTTGCAATTTTTTTAGGCATAGCCCAAACATTGTTTTATTGAAAGAATATTAAAGATTAAAGTTTAAGTTACATTTTTTTCTAGGAAACTTTTTAGTTTTGCGTGCATTTCCCATTTTACCCAGAGATAGAGTTAATACTCGTAACATCAAAATAATATCTGAAATCCTGAAGCCTTCTTCGTCACACTACACCCTAGCACAGACATCGTGGACCCACTTCTGACATAGTAAACAACAAATACATCCTTCTGCTTTTGCTTGTTAAGTAAAGCCTTTCACAGTAATACCATACAGGATCTTTGTAAGAGATGCTGCTATCATCATCTTCAATCGAACATAATGTTTTATGCTTGTCTTTTCGCTAACTTACTAACAGGTGCTTTTTTTTAATTTTCAACTTATCCTTGTAAAGTGTACCTGGTACTTGTAATTACAGCTGCTTTACCTCTACTTCTGCTTGTTTTTTCTTGAAGAAGCTTTTAGATAGAGACATAGGGTCTCCAGTAGAATTAGCTGAGAAGGTGTGAGCTTAAAGGAAATAACTGCAGATGTTATGTCTTTCTGTGAAGAAAGAGTTTGGTCAACTGACTCTTTGTGTTCATTTTCCAAAGGAATATATCGGCTTTGATCTTCATTTTCTGGTATATCAGTGGGTAGCAGCAGTAAATGTATGCTCTGTAAAGAAGTCGATTCACAGAATAGAATCCAGTTTTTGAAAACAGTGGATTGTGTTCAATAGAGTTGCTGCTCTTAAATATGTTTTACCGAATGAATTTGCAATTTGGTAAGTTGTCACCAGTTCTCCAGAATTATTTCTCATATGCGTTTCAACTTCGTGACTGTAAAATGTGCCACAAATGAGACATCAAGAGATTGCATTCAATGGCTGCAGTGTGGTGGCAAACATTAGTGTTACTTATGCCTCCTGGCATTATCTATCATACCTATATAATAAAGCACAACACTACATGCCGTGTTAAATGGAAAAAAGTACCATGGTTGCATTCGACCGTTACTATTTTCGAGTTTTTGTAAACAAACTTCCCATTACTTTTTATAGCGATATTATCACAGAAAACAATTACTTATTATGCCTATTGGTTGTGTTTTTACTTCTCTCATCTGAAAGAACTACGAACACAAGAACATTTCATTTAATGATAAGGAGGATTTATTATTTCCTTGCTGAATGAGTCCAAACGATCCGTTTAAACCTACCTTTACAAATCTATTTTCCGAGGTCACCGTCCGATACAAGTTCGGGTGGCATTAGTGACATGTTATTATTCGCACATTTGTTCACGGTTTTACCTGTGTTATTTATCGAACTTACGACTTTTTATTTCATTTGCACCAAGAAAACAACAGTTATTTTGACAGCTAGGTTATCTACTTTGAAATTGTTTCGGTAAGTCGAGATTTGAGTTCCAAGACTGATATTACATAACCTATAAATTATTTCAGATTTGTAATTATGAATTATGCCTTTTACAAGTGAGCAAGACGCTTTTATTATTATGGTGCATTTTCGAAGTGGAACTCGCAATGTAGATGTTTATGGTTGTGGAGGATATTCAAACTGGTACGAATTTAAGCAGGTACCTAAATAGCAAACCTAAAACTTAAAATTATTCTTTGTACATGTATTTCTTATGGAACTTGCCGGAAAGCACTCCAGGAAAGTCTAAATATGCCCCCGTCACAGAATAATACCCTAATTGAAAATGGCCTCTTTGTGTCGGAGCTTTTGATGTCAGCATACTCAATTTTTGTGACCTTGAAATTGTCCGCCATGATCCTAGTGGTGTACAGAGGCGGTTTCAAAATTATGCGCCTACATTTTAAACTGAACAGGAATAATCCGTACGTTTAAAGTCCACGCAATTTATATGGAAATGCTCAGCACGACATGTGTCACCAAAAGATCTTTTTTGTGCACTCATATTAAATTAATATTTTAAAACCACTAGCACAAAAAAACATAACCTTCGTATAAGGGGTACTTAACCGCCACAAGTACACGTGTAAAATATCGAAAACAGCTGACTACACACCACCAGAACTCGTGCATGCGCAAACAAAAAACTAGATGAATTTTAAGCTAACAGGCCATTCTGTATTATTCTGTGCCCCCGTACAAGGTATCGGTAGTTCAACAACTGTATCCACATGATTTTGGACAACGGATTCAATATTGCCAATGGTTTATGGAGAATTTAAACAATAATTGTGTTAGACTGCACATTTATGTCAGATGAAGCATGGTTTGATTTGTCGGGTTATGTTAATAGTCAAAACTATAGAACCTGGGCCACAGAAAATCCACAAAATTATGTTGAAACCAGCTTGCATCCACTCAACTTCACCAGGTCCAACTTTACGACACAAGTACTCCTGGAATAACAAACTGCCAACGTGAGGCACCTTCACAACCTGCATCAACCTTTACGCACTCCCGGAAGCCGCAGGTATTTCCTAATCTTGTTAATTTATGCGTATGTTTGCAGAACGCAAATTGTAAACAAAACTACCCGTTATCTCTAAAGCAGCGTTCTGGACATTCGACATACAGGGCCGAAATACCTACTCCTAACCGAATGCAGCCGCATGCGCACCTACCTGCTGAATAGGTTGCGGCTTACCAAGGCGCAAAGAAACACAGCCCCTGAGGAAATTGCTAATTTTATTTAATGTAGATAGCAATTCGTAATTTGTAGAGCTAGTTAAAAACATTATACTGTTGTTATATATAGATTGGGTTCTCCTGACCATATATATTTGAGTTTGAAAGAACCTTGGCTCCGATTTAGTTACTCGAGATTTAAATCTAGAGCGCCCTTAGCAGAGGCTTTTAAAACGTTACACCATAGATATCTACTTGTTTTCGTGAATGTCCATATTTTACATTCGGGAATTTATTTTATCATTTTTGAATTAAGCCACTAATGCAATAATTGCAATATCAAATAAAACGTGTTATGTTATATGTTACAGTAACTTATTTCTTCTTAGTAGCTTTCTCCGGAAACATTTCAACTTATTACTCTATACATTTCTTTACCAGCCTTATGATATAAATTACAATTAAGTTATTAAAAACATATTAATTGCTTATTAGAAAATAACTTTCCATTCTGCAATTTCTAATATTCCTTTATTTGGTATAATATTCTGAAAGTACAGGGTTCGGCAATGAAACGGGAAGATTTCGTAAATAATTTTATTGTTGAAAACTTTTTTTTTTATAATTATTAGTAGGTACATTAATGGGAAATAAAAGAGTAGCCATTTGATTTACAATGTTTAAAAAAAATATTTTTTGAATACTACATCTGCCAAATGTCCTCCGTTGACATTAAATTTATGCATTCTTGGAGTCGAGCCTGAAAGTTTTGCATCAATCTTCGCAGCATATCAACAGGTTTTGCTGCAATCTCGTCACGAATTCGTTGTTTGAGGGCCGGGATTGTCCTGGGTGGATCAGTTGCAAAAACTTTTGTTTTTAGGTAACCCCACAAAGAGTGATACAAAACTTTCAGGCTCGACTCCAAGAATGCATAAATGTCAACGGAGGACATTTGGCAGATGTAGTATTCAAAAAATATTTTTTTTAACATTGTAAATCAAATGTCTACTCTTTTATTTCCCATTAATGTATTAATAATATTTAATAGTAATAGGACTGAGGCCACCTATCAAGCATACAAGAAACAAAGGAAGATAACGAGAGACAAGATCATAGCGGCAAAACAAAAATCGTGGGAAGATCTAGGAAATAAGATGGAACAGAATGGTCAAGGAAACGCTAAACTACTCTACCGTACTTTGAAAAATGCTAGGAAAGAAAAAAAGGGTGGCATCCATTGTATACTGGATAAGCAGAATAACCTAATAACAGATAGTAAACAAGCAGTGAATAGATGGCGAGAATATTTCTACGAAATACTAGGTGGAGGAACAGAGTGCGGGAATGAAATTGAGAGTGACAATATCATACCGGAACCTCATGAGGAAATATCGCTAGGAGAAGTATATGCAGCAGTTAAGAGACTAAAAAACGGGAAGGCTGCAGGACAAGACAATATAAAAGCTGAAATGATTAAATATATGGGTGTAGAAGGGTTCGCATGTCTGCACAAATTACTCAACTTGGTATGGACAAAGGGTGTTATCCCACGGGACTGGTCAATAGCTATCATACTACCAATATTTAAGAAGGGAGATGCTAAATGCTGTTCAAACTACAGAGGAATTTCTATACTGAGCGTCATTAGTAAAGTATATGAAATCATACTGGAGAAAAGGTTAAGAAAAGATATAGAGACAATTATCGATGATAATCAGTGCGGTTTTAGGCCAGAAAGAGGTACCACTGATCTTATATTTACATTAAGACAATTAACAGAGAAAACAATAGCCACCAACAACAAGCTATACGTATGTTTTATCGATCTGATCAAAGCCTTTGATAGTATCCCCAGAGAGAAAATTTGGGAAGTCTTACAAAAACTAGGGGTGGATAAAGTACTGGTGAGAGCTATCAAAAGTATATACGCTATAACAAGAAATGTTGTAAGAACAAATAACATCAGCTCTACGGAATTCATTACAAGAGTGGGAGTTAGACAAGGAGGAGTATTAAGTCCCCTCCTATTCATTGCGGTAATGGACGACATATACAAAGCATGTAAACATAAAATAAAACCGGCAAGAATAGGTGTATATAAGCTAAAGCAAGTATATGTATCAGAACTGATGTATGCGGACGATTTGGTGATATTTGCGAACAACGAATCAGACCTACAAAAGAATTTGCTAGCATGGAACGAAGAGCTGAAGAAGAATAAAATGAGCATTAACACTGATAAAACGGAAGCTATGATAATAAGCAAAACTGTGCAACAACTGGAATTGAAGTTGGATAATATCAAAGTGAAACAGGTTGAGAACTTTAAATATCTCGGATCGACATTAAATGCCAGTGGAAGTATTGAAAATGAAATCAACAACAGAGTTACAAATGCTTCTAAATTATATTACGCTCTCAATAAAATCTTTATAAGGAAAAAGGAAATAAGCACCGCCACTAAAGCCAAAATATTTAAAAGTGTATTTATACCGGTATTAACGTACGGATGCGAGTCGTGGGCATTGAGCGATAGGGACAAGAGTAGAATACAGGCAAGTGAGATGCGCTACCTTAGAGCAGCAGTCGGTGTTACAAGGAAAGACTGTATTAACAATAAGGTAATTCGGGAGTGGCTTAATGTTAAACCGGCCCTATCTGTGATAGAACTGCGCCAATTAATGTGGTACGGACACATGGTCAGAATGAGTGATGATAGAAAAGTAAAAGTGATATGGAAGACCAGCAGTGATAAGAAAAGGAAAAGGGGCAGGCCCAAGAGAACATGGAATAGTGAGGCTGCCAAGGTGATGCAAAGAAAAGGGACTAGTTGGAGTAAAGCCGAAAGGAATTCGGCTGACCGGCGTGCGTGGAGGGCCTTCTGCCACGCCACCTCTACACCGTAAGGTAGAAGAGGACCGATTATGTATGTATGTATGTATGTACTTGCTTCATATATGTACTTATTTAGAGAGACCTGGACTAATTATTATTAAATATGTGGTAATATTATTTGACGTTAATTTCTCAGTTGGAAGCTTTGGTGTAGCTTTAAAATTATACTATCGGAAAAGTATGTTGTCTGATTTACTTTATAAAATAGCGAATGAAGGAACTGATCCGTTCGTTAAATTTTATTTGAAAGAAAAAAAGAGCATAGAAGTTAAGAAGACATTAATTATAATATTTATATGATCATCGGTTCCACCTATTGTTTGCAATACCTTGAACCTCCGCAAAGTTTGTGGTGAAACTTACTCTGCTCCTATGTAGTTACACCACCCTGCAAAAAAGAGGAAACTGCTTTTCAAAGTTTACCATTTACAACTATAATGCAAATAGCCGTCTTTATCATCATCAAAACAAACATAAAAGTAAACTTACTGCATAGGATTGAATGAGAATGTCAACTGTATTGTGGAAAAAGAAAAAAGTTACTGTAAAAAACTATATGATGAAGAGTAGCACAGCTAACTAGTGATTCATATTATAGTTTACTTTAAGCTAAATTGAAGCCAGTCATAAAATCACAACGACATGTTTATCAGTAATGATCTTTTTCAACATGATAAAGCTTGTCCCTATTACTTGATAAATATTAACACAATACTTGTAAAATTTGGATTTGAAGTTAATCGACATTGTTGATATTCCATAGATTTAATATTTTTTATTGCTCTTAATACTGTGTACATAGAAAGAATTTTATTTATGACGAAAGTGTAGAAAATGTTTAACATGAAGCCAATAAAGTTCTTCTTGGAATTGACCCTTTTTTTGTTTCAGATGGAGAAGATGTACTTCTAAGAGGCATAAATGTATGGGGGAGAGAATGATAACACCGATTTACAGTGTATCGGGGGTTTGAGTAAAAGTATGTGTCAGCTATTTATGCATGTTTACTGATATCTAAGCCGAAGTCATTTTGTTTCTAAAACGTAGAGATATTTCACAATTCATTAACGAAGAATAACAAAGCCTTATATGCAAATGTGCACATAACCATAGCTTTTGAAATGGTTTACAAGTTTTGTATCTGTATATTCGTAATCATTATCAAATAGCTGGCTTTTAAACTTGTCTGAGCATGCAGTGACTTGTTTGCACAGTCCACCCAACCACAGAGCTTATACGAGGGCCACTAGATAAATTTCCGCAAGCATATACATAAGATAACAAACAATGAGGGATTTTAAGTTTATTGTTTTTCAAAATATTTGCCTTTAGATTGTATGCATTGTATGACCATTTTTCTGGAGACACCTCAGCGACCATTATATGTCTCAAGAGCCTCATCAGGGGAGTTAAACCATTGTCCACGCAATTTATTCTTGATTGTGGGGAATAAATAGAAATCACACAATGCCAAGTCGGGGATATAATGTGAGTGACCCAGTAGTTCCACATTTACAGAGGCCAAAAAATGCCATTGTTTGAGCAGCGGTGTGGATGATGCATTGTCATGGTGTAGGATTAGGCGACTTCGAGGACGTTATGTACGTACTTTTTCTACGACTGCTGGTAAACAAATGGTGGAATACCACTCAGCGTTTACTGTGCGACGATCTTCCAAAGAAATTGTTACAAGATGGCCTGATCGGCTGAAGAACGAAACAACCATCTTCTTACTAGCACTGCGAAATCGCATAAATTTTGTTGGCTTTGCTTCACCTTAGAAAATCCACTGTGCCGATTGTCGCTTCGTTTCCGGTTGATAACGATACATCCATGTTTTGTCACCGGTGATGATGTCATACACATGTTTCGACTAACCACTTGTAAACCTCTTCAGCATTTTCTTGCACCAATCCACACTGGCTAGTTTTTGAACTTCATCCAAATTATGTGGCACCCAACGCGTGGATAGCTTTCTGGCACCCAAATATTGGTGAAGAATTGTGTTGATTGCAGTCCCCGAGATGCTTAAGGATGCCTTAATTTTAGCATAGGTGATTCGCCGGTATTGCTCCACGAGGCGGCGTACAGCGTCAACGTTTGTTTCAGTAACCGCACATTTTGGACGACTTTCACCGACTTCGTCGTTAAGAAAATTTCGGCTACGGCGGAATTTCGCAAACTACTCGTAGACGGTGCGGTCTGATGGTGCTTCATCCGCAAAAGCATTGCGAAGTCATTCGATGCACTGTTTTGGAGTGAGAGACGATTTAAAATCGTAAAAAATCATTGCGCGATAATCTGTTCGACTTAGTTCCATTTTTCATACAACTCACAACCGTTAAAAGCTTATCACATACGAAGCGTAAACAATTTTCTCAATCTGTCAACTTCAGTTGTCTACTGACTTGCTGTTGTTTCATAGCACCCTTGTAAAAAATTGTGAAGTCAATTTCTAAGCCTACTTTACGGAAATTTATATAGTGACCCTCGTATAAGTGGTATATCTGTTACGCGGTCACAATACTCCTGTAAAAACCGTCGTGAGTTCTCATTGTGTGTTAGTTTCATTTTAGTATGACAACCAGAAAGTGTATAAACATCCCCGACATATTTTGTGCATATGGGGTGGCTTTGTTTCTGATGCAAAACTTAAGAAGAATATCTTCGTTGGTCCCCAAATTGGAAATTTGGTTTTAGACGGTCAGTTTAAAACTATTATAACTGATGTTTCTTGTTTCTTGAAGTGTAATGAAAAGCTTCCTAGGAAATCAGAAATCACAGGATTGTGAGAAAATTGTTCAAAATACGTTCTAAAGCTTTACAATATAGGTTGAAATATGAGCATCAGAATTTACTTGATTGTGATTGTTTTTCCAAATTCTTGGATAAATGAGCGAAGAACAAGATATGATATTAAATCAATACATAAAGGAAATGGAATAAAGGTACCAGAATAGGTGGCCTACTACAGGTGGTGTTTAAAAAGAGAGAATTCTGACGCTGTACATAAAAGCAGAACGATTTAAACAAAGAGACGAAGGTCTTATTAATGAAATATTGGTTAATATATGTTAGTATTTACGCATTTTTTTATACCGTGTGTCCACAGGAGGACGCACCATAGGGATAACCAAATAGAATAGAAAAATCGGCTAATGCTGTGATCGCCGGCACGCTAAAACGTTGTTTGCTGGATTCTGACTCGCCACTGTATGAAACAATATTGTTATAAATGGTACAAGAAAAGGGACGGTGGTCATAGCACTGGTTGATATTTATATTCTATTAGCATTAGCTTATCTCTATGGTGCGTACTCCTGTGGACACACGGTATATACATGAAGATGTAATTCTATAAATTTGTTGAAGTTATATATCTTCTTAAAAATTACTACTTTCTTATTTCTTTAATTGTGGATCTGATGAATGAATCTAAGTGATATTCGAAATCGCAGCAATATATTCTTAGGGTGACTCTACCACGTTGTAACGCCTATGTTATGTTATAATTGACTTAAACCTTACTTTAGTTTTTTCTCAATCAATTATTTTTGAAACTAAATTTCAATTAAGTTATTTGCCCTTTTTTAATTATGGATGATCAAGATTAATCGTCTGCTAGCATCTGTAGAAAATCCTTGACTGAAAACACAGGTCGGATTCTTTATAATCTAGACTGCTTCTATTCTGAAATTTTATTTTTTTTATTTTAAGCCAACTCTTACGTCTGTCACCTGACACTTCAAATTATTTTTGTGCAAAATTAATTACAAATACTTTCTCGTTACATTTTTGTCATTCAACAATATCAAATGGTAAGTACTCCCTTAATTAAAATTACCTCACTTCACTCTTTCTATATTTTCTTTCAGTTTTTATTTAAATACCTTTATTATGTCACCTGTTATTGGACTCGATACTCTCCTCTACCAAGCCCAATACATCCAGCAACCTCACCAAGATCTCTCAACTTCCAAAACAATGCCTGCACGAACTCCGCCATAAACACACCTAGATCTTCAAACACTTCCTACCAACCATTTTTAACAGCAATGTCAGCAGCAATCACCATCCACGTCGTCTCACCAAAATCCTCAAGCCACCGACGACCTAGTATCACAAACCTCGACTAGATGCAAGATATAAGACGTCACTTCAATGACAAGCTTTTCGAATTAGAACCCTTTCAGATGAAAATCTCCTATCCATCCCATAAAACGCTCACTCTGCTAGTGATCTCGATGTAAACCACTTTCATTAGAAACCACTCCTTGTTATCCAATTCAGATGATGCAATGTTATTTGACAATAAACGCAGTTCAGCATTCCCTTCCAGAAATTTGTTTTTGTGGATTATAACTGTATTACTTTGGCATTCTTACCACATCCTTTATCTTCATCCATATAGTCTGCACATCTTTTATCATTTTAACATTTTACTTTTATTTTTACATCACGCCAATTTTATTTCAATTTTTAACCTTTTAATACATCAAATAACTTTTTAAAACTTTTATAAAGGGTTTATTTTTATAATTTCAACCGCTACAAATTGTATTACATTTTTTTGTATCAAATTTTATTATACTAATCAATAAATATCTCCTTAGTGATCTAGTTTAGCCTCTATTTTACAGTCCAATAAACTATAGAAGCTTTAGTATATTTGTCTAATACCCACTATGTCGTGATCTTGGATTTGATGGTTTCGCCCTTTATAATATTTTGGCGGTGTTCCGATAATCTCACTGGTAGGGGTCGTTGTATTTCCCTATGTATTGTCTTCCACACTCTCACGGTACGCTGTAGATACAGTTCTTTGAACTCTGATCTTCGTTCTGAGGCTTGGTATGCGTCATCATGCCTCTTAGAGTTGTTGTGGACTACTGCTCAGACAATTACAAAAAAAGTCTACTGCGCATACAGCGGTAAGATATATATAAGTTTACAACTAAAATATATAACCTCGCTGGTGGGCTAGTGGTAAGAGTGACAGACTAGTAATCACAGCGATCAGCGGTCCCGGGTTCAAACCCCGGAGGCACGAGTTTAAGTATAACGAAGTACAAAATCAGTTCTTCTCAGGACTAATCAGGAACACCTGAAGACGGGAATAGATCAAAACTCCCGAAACGTCATGTGATATACACCCTAGACAGTGGAAAAAGTTCGAAAAAAAACATCATAACAGACCACTGCCAAAAAATGACATTCAGAGAACAAATTAAATTATGTTAAAATCCTGCTGTTTCTTATGTAGCTTCACTTAATTGAATTTTAAATTCTATTTCATTTCTTTGACAAATACATTTGAATAACTTTTATATCCATTTCATACCTAAATTCATCTTTGTAATTTTCAATACTGTATTATTTAACCTTATTAATCTGATTTTAAACCCCTGTACTAATACCATAACAATACTTAGGCAGTAGAACCTATTAGAATTCAAACCCCAGCCAACAAACGTAAATTTGTAAACCAGGGTAATTGTTCTGGAAGGTATTTCCAAAATTTAACCACCTCAAATTAAATTTGAATGAGATAACTTCGAGTAATGTTAATGTTACACCCATTTTTGCCACCCGTCTGTCCTGAATACGCCCCTGCACCAACAGATAAAAACCGAGTGCCCCACAGCTCGAAGGAAATATATCTCGGGTTGTCAACAAGCAAATATACAAGTCCAGACAGTGGTGTAGTAGACAAACTGCGACAATAGCGACAACACAAAAGGCACAATGAGGTGAGACCTGCGAAGTGGCGTTTTCGAACGACAAAGAACGCGTCAGGTCCCCTGGGGCACCGCGATGGGGGGCCCGCGTTACTATCTTATCTGTGCACGGAGTGCAATAGAGCAGGTAGAGCTACCGTGGAGCTAACTCTGGAAGCAGGTTTCGGGAATCGACTTACGCCGCTAAACGGAAGTCCTTTCTTTTGAGGAATTTTGCCTTTTCCTGAAACAGATGAATTTGAGAATCGGCTTTGATGTGCTGCAACTAAAAGTTAACCCTCTATAGTCTTCACTTGCTTACGGTGGACGAAACATATCTAGATCTTCATTCTTGCTGGTTTTTTTAATCCGCTATTAACAATCCTTAATAAAGATTATATTTAATGTTGTAATAATTAATGAGTTATGTACCCGCAAGAATTGTGTTTGTCTGTGCGTCTTTTCGAAATTTGTAAATGTTGGCTTCGGATTCGGATAGAAGATGAAAAAGTTGAATAGGAATGTCTGAAGAACCAAACTTCCACCTATATAGTAAGAACGAGATTGCAGTCATTCAGCTCGAGACAAACAATTTTTTTTATATAATGTGTTGTTCAGAGAACTGACAACGCCGTAATCTAATGCTTATTACCACATGTATTATAGCAGATGGTTTTTGAGTTAATTACGTGCTCTTTTAGTCACTTAAGGTTGTCACAGACAGTGTAAATAAAGGCTAAAGCGTTTCATTCAGTTGCGTCTTTAATTGAGTCAACCTCCAACAAGTTACAAATACAAAACCTGTCCGATTTTGAGGTTATACCAAACTTCGGTTCAGACAACAGTGATTTGATGTCTGAGTGAAACAGAGGAAACACGGCTGTAGTAGATTCGTTAATCGTTACAGTTTTGACTACCGTTTTAACAGTAATTCAGCTACCTGTTGTCACGAACTTTTCCACTACGGCCATAATTTCAGGTCCTTCACTCCTTGTATCATCTTCAAAGTTCTCTCTACCGCGTTTAAACTCATTTGCCCATCGACAGAAGATCAACAATGGCAAGAAAACATCCAAGTAAAGTGTTTTTGATCCATTTTAGTGAAAGGAACTCCGTCCCTAGTCAAGAAATGTTCAAATTTTCAGAAACAATCACAACTAATGCTATTAAATCGACGATGAAGGCTATAGTTTTCAGATTACAAACTGTTGTCTTCAGGGCTCAGAAGATAGAAAATGGCAAAAATGATTCTGACATGTCAGTGAAAACTTATTTTAATTTTAACTTACACATTTAAATCCCAAATATTACAAATCACAAAGTTTAAACTGCGCGAATTTATCAATTTACGGCCTCTTCAATAAAACTACCTGAAGTAATTAAACCGTTGAGGCTAATAATCAATCTTATTATTGCAGCTAAGCCAGTAATGGACTGACGATTATTGTGAAAACTAACCTTGATTGGATATGAAATTATTTTATCAATGCCCATTACAGGAGAGATAAACGCACATTTGAATATTGTTCGCTAATTTCCAATGGAGCATAAAATTTAAACACTGATTTTAATACTCAATATTTACTGGAGCATACAAAAGTTATTAACTGCGCAGTGAAACAGGCATTTCATTTATTAAATTGGCATTGCAATGTAAAGCATTTCCTGCATTTTAGGTGTAGGTACTTCTGATTGAAATTGTTCGTGCGCTCGGTTTTACATGATTTTAAGTACGCACTTTAACCTTAAATGTGCAACAACCACTAGTACAACTTTTGTTTCGACTACGTTTAAGATTTAGTTTTTAACTTTAATACTTTCGACTTCACTAATGGTATTTGCAACATCCAACAGTGTGCTATTGATGTGACACATTGAATGTTAACAATTGTATTCAAATATTTTCCATAGCGACAACCTCGCATGTTTCATAATTGTTACGTTATTTAGTCTGCATATAAAGTTTATAATCAAATATGCTTGAAATATGTAAAATGCATTTCCTTGAAAATAGAAGAAAACAAAAATTCCAGTTTTGATGAACTTTAAAGTGTTTGGAATAAAATATATTTATCAAATAATAGAAACTTAAATAAAATCAAACGATAACTGAAATTCTCTTATAACCTTCGTTAGGTATTGTAATTCATCTTCAGAATATTTACCTCTAGGGGTAGATATAGGGACGACAAACGTCAACGATACTAATTTATGTATCTCTCTTTTACTACACTAACACCAATCATTCTTCCAATAAAGTACTGGGGAAAGGGAAACATGTGCCGTTCTCTATGTGTGTATCTATCTATTTTGCCATAAGTCAGTTTGGTCCCGAATCGTGAAAACTTTATATTTTATAGTCAATTTAGTAGTGTGTTGTGATAGTTTCTGGAAATGGAGAAAATTGAACACAGGGTAGTCATTACATTTTTTACTAGGGAGGCATTTTACTGCAATAGCTAAAATGATAAAAACGGTTTACCAGGATATTTCCCAATTAAATGAGTTTAAGCGTAGCATGGCGAGAACTTCGAAGACGAAATTAGTTAAATCGATGCTGCATAACATTTCTCATACGAATTAGTTCTCAGCCGATGGCTGCCTCAAAGGTTGACTCCCTTGCACAAACAAGTTTCAGTGAACATTGGTCGTGAGTTTTTGGCCCCTTTGGATGGAGATTATGACAATTCTATCGACAAAATCGTCGCTATAGGCGAAAGTAGACCCAAGTATTGCTATGATCTTGTTATCAAACAAGCCAGCATGAAATGGCAGCGTTCCAGCTTTCCGCCTTCAATGAAATTACGAACGACACTGTAGAATGCTCTCGATTTTCAGGGATTTCCACGGCGTCCTGCTTATTAACTGTCTGAATAGTGGACATATCATCAATGGTGTGCATTACTGTGACCTTTTGACCGAACTGCGAAACCAAATCAATATCAAACTCTATGGAAACGGCGAAAAGGAGTGCTCCTACAGCATTGCAAAGCATGTCGCACAACTGCCTTGCAGCGACATGAAAAGCGGCTAAATTGGGCTTCGAAATCATTCCACAACCAGCCTATTCGCCGTATCTCGCATCCTGGGTTTCTTCTATTCAGGAAATTGAAAGCTAACTGTTGTGGAACACATACCTATCAAATACGACAACAACTTAAAAACTGAGGTGACTTCATAGTGAGTTGGTCAGAGTGTTGACTTCTATAAGTAGAGAATTATGAAGCTGAAGCACAGGCTTGTCCCATTTCCTCGTATATTTTAAAAGACCTAAACCTCGTGACACAAGCACCATTTTCTCCTTTTTCAGCTATGGTTCAATAGTCTACTCATCGAGTTCTACAAAATCACATACTTATTTCACTAAATTTTGATAATGCTGTGACATTAATGGTTTTCTCCCGACACCCTTCAATTGAGCCAATTTCAATACTGAACGATTTTATTATAACCAACATAAGTTATCGAGAACCCCCGCAATATTTTTCAAGATCCACCACTATGTGATTCTTATGTGTATATTATTGTATCCATCGGTATCTTCATTTTTTGTCTATGTTTTTCGTTGTTTTGTCTTATTTTTTCTGTTCGTATTACTTGTATCATTCCTATAAAGTTGTGCTCTTTGTTTGTTCAGCTCTTTTCTTGTTAATGCGGTTTTTTTATCGGAATCTTCTTTTATAATTTCCCCCTTCGGCTTTTTCTTTTTCAACGTTTGCTACATCCCTTTTCTTTTTTGCACTTCTTTCTGCCCAACTGTCAGGCTCATGTCAAGAAAAGCCTTCGTTTTATTAATATCTCGTAACTTATTTTTATTTCATTACTTTAGCTTTTCTCTGAAGCTGTTCATTTCAACCACGCATATTGTTGTACATAAGTTTACGAACTGATTTAGAGTATGTGGATGTTGTTTAATTTTACATTTCTCTTCTCGGCATATTATTATATCTGTTTTATTGATTTTTTAATCCTTTTACTAAAATTTTATATTTCTTCTTTATTCTTTGTACTCCCTCACATTTCTGATTACAACTCTTCTACTTCTTTTCCATTTTCTTTACTCCTTGCTGTGATTCCTCTAAAAGACCTCCTGAAGTCCAGAGATAGCACTGGCCAATGTATATCAAAATGCATAACTCGCTGTCCAGGAAGCTCTAAATCAAAACCCAATTAAAGTCAAACGACGAAGCATATAGTAAAGATTAGAACATGACACGTCAGAACGAAGTTAGCCCGCCTTGCTGAAGATGTCGGTACTATAGTGAATGTGGTTGTTCACCGGTTCTGAACGTTCATGTTCTATCCATGCAATCGAATTTTCCCAAAATGTCTTCTAGATTTTTCCTTGTCTATACTCTGCTTTCTGTGATATTTTTTTTTCAGTTAGTTGCCACTCCATTAAGATTTGTGAAAGTCATTCCTCACTCATTCTTTTAACGTGGCCATATCACATCAACTTTTTTTGTCATAATTTTTCTATTATCGTGCTTTCTCTTTTAACTATATTCTTTATACCTTCATTTCTTTATTTCGATTCCAGATCTTCCCGCCAATCTTGTGAGGAAATCCATTATGTAGAAAGTTTTCATCTTTCTATGTATGTAGGTACCTATTTGACATGCTTCGCAGCCAGACGTTAACATACTTTTCACTAGGGTGTTGTGGATACTTATTCTGTTACAGTATAAAACGATACTTACTATCTTAATGGCCACACTTTCGGATAGACACTTAATCGGGAATAGTTTAAATGGGACCTGGACACAACGCCCACTGGTCACAACGTCCACCACCTAGTATGGCCGCCATGTTGGACACAACGTCCACTTTCAAATTTGGTCACAACGTCCACCTTGGACACAACGTCCACCGCCATAACGCCCACTCTGGTCACAACGTCCACCTTCGCATTTGGTCACAACGTCCACCTTGGACACAACGTCCACCGCCATAACGCCCATTCTGGTCACAACGTCCACCGACGCCTCTTGAGAATAACAGTTTACGGCGTCGGTCGTAACGTCCACTCTGGACACAACGTCCACCGCCATATCGCCCACTCTGGTCACAACGTCCACTTTCAAATTTGGTCACAACGTCCACCTTGGACACAACGCCCACCGCCATAACGCCCACTCTGGTCACAACGCCCACCTTTGCATTTGGTCACAACGTCCACCTTGGACACAACGTCCACCGCCATAACGCCCACTCTGGTCACAACGTCCACTTTCATATTTGGTCACAACGTCCACCTTGGACACAACGTCCACCGCCATAACGCCCACTCTGGTCACAACGTCCACTTTCAAATTTGGTCACAACGTCCACCTTGGACACAACGTCCACCGCCATAAGGCCCACTCTGGTCACAACGTCCACCTTCGCATTTGGTCATAACGTCCACCTTGGACACAACGCCCACTTTTGTTTTACTGGTTATTTATTAATAAATTTTTAACTGTCTTCGTTAATGCTTTTTGAGTGGACTAATGTTTTCTAGAATTAAAAAAAAAATTGGTTTTAGGCTATTTTATGTATTTTTGTAATCAATGTATAGTTTCAACTATTTCCTTCCCATGCTTGACGATTTTGTCTCTCTTTTCTGCTGGTTTTTGTCTAGTGTATGTATTTCCAGCTCATTTCTCATATAAATCGGTATACGAAGCATATGGGTCATAGTATAATATTAAATATACCTAAAGACTCATTGGTTTGCGTTACACCTCATTCTTGTTCAGCGGCAAATTTACTTACAAATTTTTTAGCAAAACATTCTGACAGAAAAAGTCAAAATTTAATAGACTATTTTAATGCACTTGGTATATTACTGTTGACTATTTCCCTCGAAACGACCAATTAGAGATCTAGAATTTAAAAATTTTAACCAATCACATATGAATGACATGGATAGTTTTGAACTAGTGCAAATTATCGATAACTTTGAATCTTTTGCGCTAGCGCAAATTCCCAATTCATTCTGGAATTCAAACATTAAATTGGTTTTGTATGTAGGTCAATTCATATCTCATCCATACATACCCAGTGTGCCATTGAAAGCAATTGTTGTAGTAAAAAATCGAATAGATCCAGAACTCTGAAGCAAATTTCAAAAATTGAACGTATTTATAAAGCTTAAAAAATTTAAAATTCGAATATGTAAATTATACAGGGAGTTCCATTTCAAAAAATAAAGTTGAATGCGACGCTTCAAAAATGGTCCACCCTGTATAGTGCCAAATAATTTTTCAAACTGAACTTTGACTTCCATTTGTAGTAAAAATGTACACCGTGCAGGAGTAAGCTAATATGTTTTTCGACGACTGACATCGAAAGTAGATTTTTCTCACTGTCATTTGACAACAGAAAGTTGACATTTGCCGCTGAGCGTGCGTTTTCATCTTTTTGCCGCTCGCCGAGCGTTTTGGGTTTCCGCGTGAACAAAATAGGTAGCCACGTCCGAATGTTTCCTTGACAACGCCCGTTATTTGTGGAAATAATAGCGTCACATGTCATATAGACTGCGCGAGTAATGTTAACTTGATTGTCAATTAATTTTTGCGATAAAACGAAATTTGATATTTTCCTTTAATAATATGCTCAGTCGTCGAAAAAATGGTATGTATATTTCGAGCTAAAAGTGCGCTTGCCGCTTTTGCATGATTGCTGGTTTCGACTTCGTCTCAACCAGCAATATTCATGCGCAAGCGGCAAGAATGCACTTTCAGCTCTTAACATACAATATACTATTTTTGTGTATGGTGTTCTGGTGATGTTGGGTCTGCAGTACGTCGATATTTTGTCTTTATTATTGTTGGATTTAAAATTATCAAACTGCGTTTAAAAAGTGTTCTAAATTATGTATGTAGACGGCGTACTTAACAATTGTTTTCGCAGCCTACCTTAAGACACTGGGCCAAGCCTCCAATTTAAGGCAAAGTACAGTAGTTCTCAACTGTTTTTTTTATTTCTAAGTCTAAAATGGATTAGGACTTTTCGACTCTATCGCTTCCCCTAGCATCTCCAGAAGTGACAGAGTTGACTTTCCTGACACCCTGTATAATGTAGCGCTTAGTTCAGTTCAATATATTTAACGGCGCAATCGAAGTTTCCCGTACGATCGACTCATCCTGTAGTTAATAAATACCACTCACCTGACGTTTTTATGATGAAACGGAAGCAGATTAAGAGTTATTCGGTGAGGACATCTTTCGTTCACACCATCAGAGTGTACTTAAACCTGCCAAATATCTTTAATTTGTAGAAATGCCGACATACAATTTTTAAATAATCCCAACACTGTCGAAAACCGCCTTTGAAACTACTTTTAATCCTCTTACATAACCGCAATAAAATTACAGTATTACAAACCCTTACTTGAAAGGCCATCGCACTTTTAGACGCACCGCGGGTAGATCATCGGAGAGTAAAATTTGCACGCCACACATTTATAAGTAATTATCATATATATAGTAATTAGCCCAATGCCGTAGATAACTGATCTTTTAACCATTTTAAATTATACATTTACATTTCACTGAAAGGACGATTCAGAGTAAAACATTCTTGTTTTTCGACGTATGTTTGTTTCTTTGTGAATCATCCGATCATCTTTAGTTTTAAAAATTTTTAATTTAAAAGATGTTATATTCCAACAAAATTTAGATATCATTGCAATTAATAAAACTTGGTTATCATCAATTGTACCTAACCACTTGATCTCAAATCTCAGAGCGCGTTTTCATGAATTTGAATTCAATTCATGAATTTGAATTAATATATCCATACACACATACATTTTTTTTGCTCCATTCGGGAGCCAAGTGGGGATGCGTGAATGACCAATGAAACTAATCAGGTAAGTATTTTTCTTACAGAAATCCAGAATTTCGTTTCCCACGGATTTGGTGCAAAAATCGGAAAACATTTTATTACAATTTTAACGCTGCTGCACCCCCAACTTAAGTCCGACCAACGTTGTAAATAAAGGAAGTGCATTGAACTTGGTTATAAATAATTTTAGTAACAGCATAAATAGCGTGAGAACTAATTCACAAATATAGAATTGACGAAAACTTGAGAACTAATTAGTATGAAGGTACAAATATTTAATTAAACAATGCAGTGTTTTCGAAAAGTAAATCAATTCACTGTAAATAATTCCAATTCAATTCAGCTAATTCTAAAGTCAATTCAACGCAATTTAATAAATTCAACGCAATTCGGTCAATTCAGATAATTTAATTCAATTCCACCAATTCATATCAATTCGATTTAAATGCAAAGAAGGTGTACAACATACTATTCACAAGTTTTTAAACCCTCGGTTCCATAAAATCGTGTTTATGGGGCATTTACAAGACATTTAGAATATGACTGAATGTTCTCAAATTTGTACTGTATTTAATGGAAGGCTTGCTTCACAAACTTAAATCCATGAATGAAAATTGTTCACAATTATACATTTTAAATGTCCTCAGTTCTTCTATTTTGCACTCAATTTCAATGGTGTCTTAAAAAATACCAATCCCAGCTTAAGTAGATAACATTTTAGATTTTACGTACTTGTCCTCTAAGTGTTTGAAGAGTGCACTTCATTTTCGTTATGATCGTACTTATTAACTTTTTGTGTTTTCAAAAATGATCCATAGTTACCGATAATAAATCAACTTCAAACGGATTTAGCATTAAATCTCACACGTCCAAAAAGAAGCTTTAAATACGAGTTCTATACATAATTCTTTCGGCTACCATATATTTATGCTAAAAGGGATTAGAAAACGTCAACGTAATTTCAAATTGAAAATTCATTAAAAATCATGTTAGGTATACTTTCGTTGTTTTAAATCATGGATGCACAGACTTTTTCTACTTGCGGGCCGCATATCTTTCTGCCAACTAACGGAGGGCCAATGAAACAATGTTATGGTCTATGAATAATTATTTATTTTCGGCTTCTTTTAACATTTGAATCCACTCAACCTCATGAGTATCAATGTCATAATAATAATACAAAATGTATCAGTTGCCAATACAATAGTAAAATTGAAAATTTTAGATTACAAACATGTGTTATGGTCATGTATATTACAGTCATGTCTCTAACTAAGAATGCATTTTATTCTTAGTTGGATACACGACAGACATTGTGTAGAAGACACTATTTTTGGTATGTTGGGGGTCACTTTAGTCGTGGCTAAGGGCAAAATGGCTTCGAGATTTTCGTTGTTAGGACGATTGCTGTTCTTACATTTATTAGTATTCATTATTGAAAATGTTTGCTCGCATATATACGTTGACCCGAATAAACTAGTACATTTGAGTGCGTTATCGATAAATGTGGAAAACATCTGCACTGAGGCAACTTTAATTTGCACTGGAATGCTAGCACAGAGCTATATCATTGGGAAGCCAGTTGATTTTTACTTTGAAGCCTTGTATTTAACATATTTAAATGATTCATAATATCAACCATGAATGACAAATCACTTAACCAATCAGCATTTCGTAATTCCGGAATTTCAAAATTATTTTTCAAAGAATGTCGAGGACGGGGGCCGCGCACAAAGTGTCGACGGGCCGCATGCGGCCCGTGGGCCGCTGTCTGTGCATGGTTGTTTTAAATTAAAATCTCACCAAATTTAATAAATAGTTTGACAGAAGCGTGCAATAAAGTGACAAATGCAGGCAATAATATTTTTTTTCTTCAAACGGCAGTAACATATGGCATTATACTGCTGGATTGATGATGCTAAACTGTCACTTTATTGCCAAGCGGCAGATAATAACTTTATCTGCCGCTCGTCAGCGGCAGATAAAGTTATTATCTGCCGCTGACAACTTTATCTGCCGCTCGTCAGCGGCAGAAAATATTATCTGCCGCTGACGAGATCAAGTAATTTTTTTCGAATTTTGTTCACAAAGTAGTAGATAATTTGTTATAAAAACGTTTGAAGAAAAAATACTATATGTTATTCGGAGCAAAAGTATCTTTATGTGGCTCTGCTGTACTTATCTGCCTCGCAAGCTCGGCAGATAACCCGTCCAGCCTCGCCACATAAAATATCACTTTTGCCCCTAATAACATAATATACTAATATTATCTACTCCTACTGCACAATGGCCATTAATTATGATTCATAATTCACAGTTTGCAGCCAATCATAAAATTCTATTTTCATTATTCAATAGTTTGCAAGTTGCAACCAATCAGAAAATTCTATTTTCATTACTCAATAGGTTGTAGCCAATCACAAAATTCATTCTTATTATTAAATGACTTTTGAAGTTAACATCTGTCACAAATGTCATAATTGGGAAATATGAACACAAGACTCCTATTCCATAGGAGTAGATAAAATATCGTATTATATTCGCGATTATGGCGCAAATGTCATCTTCGTGAATAATGGCTGTCATAATCGCTCATATAATAATATACTATATTGCATAGTATGCAATAACAACATGCTTTTGGCATATGGAAAGTGTCAAATAATAGCTCCTTTAGGAAATGGTAGTCGAAAAAAGTAATTTATTTCGCCTAATACAATATGTATCTAAAATGGCGAGAAACCACACATGTAGATATTCCTTGTAAAATTCTGAGTAGAAATGTTAATACTAAAATGTTGGACTTATCTTCATGAGCTCTCATGAATGCTAGATAAAAACAATTTTTATTTAAGTACAGTAACTTTTCTGTTCGAAATACGTCAAAATATCACCAAGGAAAGTTGTTCAAAATGTAAAATTGCCGTACCATGCAAATTTTCAGAAATATCAACTTACTTTCAAGAATCGTATCATTAGGTTTAAGTCTGCAATGTTTTGCTATCCTAATACTGAATATATTAAAGAATATAATCATAAAATTTTGGACTCCCATATCTTCAAAAAATATTATACAATTTGTTTAATTATTTATTCCTACTCAGGAAGCGCTCCTTAATAGCGTTACATTTTCACAACACCCTGTATAATGTAAAAATAATATTCCCCAGCATATAGCCTTCTATTACGCCACACGTAATTAATTTATATTTTGATGTAATCTTCTTAATATGCCCGTCTCCATCTTGATATCGCACAATTACTTTTTGAGAGGTCATATGTAAATCGGAAGTACTCCAAAGCAAT
Source organism: Agriotes lineatus (assembly GCA_940337035.1). Classification (NCBI taxonomy): domain Eukaryota; kingdom Metazoa; phylum Arthropoda; class Insecta; order Coleoptera; family Elateridae; genus Agriotes; species Agriotes lineatus. Next base: position 67,779 of record CALNHX010007337.1, read on the forward strand.
TCCACAAATATCATACATTTCTATCGTACCAATTAAAATTGTGTGACTCACACAATCAAAGGTTTTGGGTTAATCCCATATTGTTAATGGCTGTAGTACTTAGTTATATAGGTAGGTAGTGTAAAATAAATGATTAAAAATGGTTTTGTTTGTATTTAAAACAATTACTTTAGTTTCATATCAATAAACTTTATTAACTAGACTATTTCTACTTTTATAATAGGTACATTTATTGTTTTAATATTTACTTTATATCCCGGGAGCCACAACGTTACTCGTAAGGCTTCTAATTCACACAAATTTCTGATACCGACAGCCCATCGTCGAAATGTATTGTTACGATTTGCGTTCTTTAATTAAATGAACTATGTGGGAATATACTGTACTTTAGTTAGCTGTAAGCCATCTGTATAATATTTTAAGGTAAAATTCGTAGGAAAATGTCATATTTAAATTACAACAAGCGGATGTTTAGAAACGTGCCTTTCGCTTGGGAAGCTGGAGATATTCCAATCTCACGAATAAGATTAGAGTAAGTTTATGCAGCGTTTACTTCATAAACCGAAATATTGAGTGATGTATATGACCGGTACGTGATTAGAAGAAGCAATGGTTGCAACTCGATCATAAAAACTATTTGCAGCTGGGACCAAATGCTTTTAGTAGAATTTTAAATCTTTATAGCGGTAATTTACTAAGGGTCCGAACAGGTCACATTTCACTGTGGGAAATCCTCAAGCTTGTAAAAATTCATAGAACTATTATGAACGGTCACGTCCGCGTAATGCCAAATGTCCAAAATTTAGACCAGCTCTGATAGGTTATTGGGAACTTTGTAAACGCCCACCGAGCTTTCTTGGTCAGAATGGACTTAGAATTAAGTTAGTTAATAAGAAGATGTAAATACGTAAACTTAAGGTTTCTGTAAACGGCAGAAAAATAAATGCAAGTATTTGTATCTACTTAAGTGTTCTTATTAATCTCAGTAGCTTTGGTCTTCGTGTCCGAGTGTGTTTCAATTAAAAGGATTGCCAGTTACCCCGACTTTAGGCGTCTCGCAATAGTATTTAGATTGGAAGACGCAATTTCTTTGTTCAGATTCGCAGGTTCGAATATTATGTTGAGATTCGAATCTTGAGCTCAGATTCAAATCTTACGTTCACATTAGGTGTTACGTATTACAGAGGTTCAAATTCGAATTTCATATTCAGATTCGAAAATTAGAATCTTAGGGATTTGAATCTTTTTAGATTCGGGATGCCAATCTTAAGAATTTCAGAATATTGACAGCCCTACGAGGAATTCTTTAAACTCGCCTTATGAGATGTAAAATTTATAATAAAAAATATTATTATTTCTAAACTTCCCAATGTAAAAATGTTTTAAGAGTATATTTTACTATGTCGATTAGTAATCCTTCTAGAAAAATATGTCTCACTTTTAAAACTTAAAAATTATATCTACCAAACTGTATTGGATAGAGCGTTAACGTTATCCATAATTCAGATAGAAGCAGAAGCAATGCGGTCTTTGAATTATGACGAGATATTAAACGATTTCACTGAATTAAATTGTAGAAAAAAAACTATATTTCCTTTATTAGTTAGGTATTGTTTATTACTTGTAATTTATTTTCATTTTGTTACTTTTTACTTCGATCGTCTGAAAGACGAAGGAAGTATTGTAATCACGAAAAAATCACCTTCCGAGATTTCTTCAGATCTGCAGGTTTCAGGGTCTCTAAATGACGAAAAACAGGTTTTCTCAATTCCGTCTGTCTGTCGGCGGTATAACTCAAAAACTATTTGTCGGAGGAAGATGATATTTTGCATACACATTATTAAACCGGGGAAATATCAGACAAATATATACAAGGTAAACACCATAAAAAATTACACTTTGTTTATTTTTGCGTTAATTTTGAAATAGAAGAAAGTAATAATTTTCACATGGGTCAGGTTTTACACTTGTCGAAAATAGGACTCAACAGATACAGGATAATGTCACAAATGGGTCAAAACATTTCAACAATAAGACCGTTCCTTTAAATAGAGGCGCGCGTCGCACTCATTTCAATTAGGCTCAATGGCGCAGTTCGACTTTTTGATGCAGTCGATTGCTACGCAGGTGCAGTTACGATCGCTATGCAGATGCGGCGAGTTCCAACCCCAGCGGAATACATTTTTAAAAATTTGTAAATTGATCTAATTCGCGCGAGGGAAGTTCGGCATAAACCCATTTAGATTTTTTAGTACTGTTCTTATTAAAATGACTTTTTTAAACAATTACGTAGTAATTATACAAAAAAAAAGTAAAGCGTGATTTTGTTCGAAGTGTAAGTTTAAAGCCGAAGGGCGAAGCCCCCGGGCTACAAATACACAGAGGGAAAAATGGCGTTCACTCCTGCCTTGTATATATTATTTTTTCCACGACCTATAGTAGAAACAATTATTTTCATAAAGCGTTACAGTCAATTTGAATTATACTGCAATATTTAGTAGGATTTTGAATTGTATTATAACAACATACATCTTATATATATTCTTTATAATGAATATATGCTTTAAAATGAAAATTCTGCCACAATTTTTATAACCAATCTAGAAACTAATTTTTACTTCCAATCGTGGAAAAATATATGTATTTTCTTCAGCTGGCTTTTATCTTTATGCTTCGGGAATTCACGTGTAATATATGTTTGGTGAAAGTGAAATGGGCGGCGCTGTCATTTAAAATCATGCCACCACTAAACCCCATGTTTGACTCTCTCGTCTAGGGTCCGAAAATATCTAAAATCGGCCCTGAAGGTCCTCTATCTGACCCAATTAACTAACAGAGCTGCCTAATTTTTCAATGTCATTTAGAGACCCTAGGTAACATAAAGAAACTACAGTACTATAAGCATTAAAATATTCTAAAGTATGTGGTAAAACACTAAAAGCAAATAGGGGATTTGTACTTAGTAGAACAAAAATCCAGCAAAAAATAGGACCAAAATCGTCAAGAATGGGGAGGAAATAGTTGAAACTATAAATGTGTTAAAAAAATTCATAAAATAGCCTAAAACCAAAATTTTTTTTAATTCTAAAGAACATTAGTCCACTCAAAAAGCATTAACGAAAGCAGTTAAAAATTTATTAATAAATAACCAGTAAAACAAAAGTGGGCGTTGTGTCCAAGGTGGACGTTATGACCAAATGCGAAGGTGGACGTTGTGACCAGAGTGGGCGTTATGGCGGTGGACGTTGTGTCCAAGGTGGACGTTGTGACCAAATTTGAAAGTGGACGTTGTGACCAGAGTGGGCGATATGGCGGTGGACGTTGTGTCCAAGGTGGACGTTGTGACCAAATTTGAAGGTGGACGTTGTGACCAGAGTGGGCGATATGGCGGTGGACGTTGTGTCCAAGGTGGACGTTGTGACCAAATGCGAAGGTGGACGTTGTGACCAGAGTGGGCGTTATGGCGGTGGACGTTGTGTCCAAGGTGGACGTTGTGACCAAATTTGAAAGTGGACGTTGTGACCAGAGTGGGCGATATGGCGGTGGACGTTGTGTCCAGAGTGGACGTTACGACCGACGCCGCAAACTGTTATTCTCAAGAGGCGTCGGTGGACGTTGTGACCAGAGTGGGCGTTATGGCGGTGGACGTTGTGTCCAAGGTGGACGTTGTGACCAAATGCGAAGGTGGACGTTGTGACCAGAGTGGGCGTTATGGCGGTGGACGTTGTGTCCAAGGTGGACGTTGTGACCAAATTTGAAAGTGGACGTTGTGTCCAACATGGCGGCCATACTAGGTGGTGGACGTTGTGACCAGTGGGCGTTGTGTCCAAGACCCATTTGCATGACGTTGAATTCATTTGCGGTTTTTCCTGTAAATGGACTTTGTCCCAACGTATATGCGTTGCAGATCATTGTGTCGCACAGTCGAATCTGCAACTTTCAGCGTTCCACAACTCCCTGCAGAAGGTAACAATTAGATGATGTTTTGTTATTATAAGTGTGTATTTTAAATGCAGTTTCAGTTTGCCGCCGCGATGGACATCAAACCAGAATACCTGAGGCTGTTGGATTTGTTTGAGGAACGCTACTTGGCCAATAATTATCGAAACGCTGGCTACTATCGAACAAATGGCTTGACGGCAGTAATACGAGATCAGCTCGCCGCTGCTATCGGTTCTAAGGATTCGAGTAGGAAGCGTGCGATATCCGAAAACAGGACGTCCCCGCACAATGTGAAGCGGTGTAACACAGACAATAGTCGAAGTTGACAGCATCAGGCAGAATTGAAGCAAGCCCGAGCTGTACAAAAAAGACTTAAATAATCACCAGTGTTATGTCAATTTCCAGCTTTAGTAAAGCTTTGTAAACTAAGAGAACTTGTTGAAATCGCACGATGAAACTATTATATTAATAGCAAATCGTGATTGTTGGGTGAAGTTTTTAAACGGAAAGGCAATGTTGCTGTTCTTTGTGTTTAATGTGTGATGAGTAGTTTGCTGCGTACATATTAACTTTTATTATAAGAGACAAATGTTCTAATATTGATTGTTTCATAATTAGTAAGTGTTTTATCGTTTTTTTTTTTTGTATAAATTGCAAGTACCTATTTCTTTCTACGATGAAATGAATATTAAACAATGTTAAATAACAGTAGATTAAGTTTTACGAGATTTTGCAAAATAAAATTGTTTATTCGTGTATATTCTTTTAATATTATATATATATTCGATTTGGTTTATTGCAAATGTTTGGCATTGCATAGAAGATACGCTTTAACTTTGGTTTTCTATTACAAGGTAGTTGTATATAAGTCATAAGTGTTTGGTACGAATCACATCGCAAGGTCTTATAGAACAGGCATGTCAAACATGCGACCCGCGTAAAAGACATCATAGCAATGAGTGTAAGTATGTTAGGTAATTCTGCAATAATTTTTATTAAATCACTTCAATTAGTTATCATGGGCCCTTATGACAACACAAATGTACCCATATGGCCCTCGGGGGACCCTCAGTTTGACATGCCTGTTATAGAAAATCCGTTAAGTCTGTTGTTTACAATGGAAATGTTATAAATCATGTGATGTGATGATGTCATTAACGTTCCACAAATTTAAACAAATCCAAACAAACATTTCTTGAAAGTTTGATTATGTCAGTTTTTAAAGGTTAATTAAACCTCAACTCTGGTTTATTTTAGTGCATGGTTTTTTCTGTTTCGTGGAAATCTACTTCATGGCATGTTTTTTGAGCTACACCGAAGCAGGTATTTATGATTTATTTTCAGTAAGATGTCTTACTGTTTTTGTTTTTGCAGATCTTTATTGTAATTTATATGTTAATAGAGCAACAAGTTTTGTGAACAATTTAAGGACACGTTTACAAGTTTAATAAGCTTGTAGCCTCCTTTCACCATATTTTATAATACTTTGGAAGGCATAAGTACAGCTGTTCTTCAGCAAAATTTTTAGAAAGTAGATCATGTGTTTATACCCAGTGCGAAGCAAATAATAAAAAATTCTCCATTAAGCTTTCTGCATAATCTTCCAAGATTGCAGTAAACCGTTTGGAAATTAGTTAACAGATTTATCTACCCCTTTATAAACTTTATGTAATGACTGAATGACAATAAAGATGATAACATATTATTATTACGATATGTAACTACACTAATAAACAGGGTAGGTATAATTTAATTTGATTAAGTTACAATGAACTGCATATTTAGAAATGAACGTTCTTTAATAACATAAATACTTCCCTACTTACCAAAATGAACTTTGTGTAGGATTCTATTCCTAGAAACGATTCTGTACAAAATTGTAATCAAATTTAAGTAACTTCGTAGGAAATTTTTAAAAGCTTGCAGCAAATTTCCAACAACTTTCCATAAGTTTGCTGCAAAGTTTCAGTAGGGTCGGGTGGGCCACGTTGGTACAAAATTTACAAAAATATTTTTTTAAATTTTGTTTACTGAGGTATACGCTTAAATTTTTTACCGCATGTTCAACATACCTTTTTTAAACTAATGGTAAATTGGGAACTTTCTAGCTTTTGTCTAACTATGTTCTATATATATTTCTTTTAAACACTGCACCATGTCTCATTGTGGCCCATGAGTGGGCCTCCATGAGACAGTTGTTTATTTATGAAAAATAGTAACAGTGTACGACAAAAAAGGTATATTTATTGTACTATATTAAATACATTATACCGAGTGTTTCACTTAAGGTGCAAACATAGGGAAATTGCATGGGAAATCGTATATAGGTATGCAGATTCCTGCTTGCCGCTCGAATTGATAGGATTTATAGTGATATCAATTGAAAGAGAAAAAAAATGCGCTTAATTTGATGCTACTTTACTTGAATTTGTTGCTTGTTTTAGATAGAAGTAGCTTAAAAACTGTAATAAATATTTTGCCACCTTGGGACGTGTCTCATGGTGGCCCAAAACTTTTGTCTCACGGTAGCCCTTTCGATCAGTAATTAAAATGACATTGCCATTTTGGTGCTAACTTTACAATATACTTAAAACTAATGAAGTTTGACAAGCAAGGATGAGCAAATAAGAGGAAATTAAAACATTTTGGAAAAAGTAACTCCTACTAACATTTGAACTAGTTTGAAGTCGGCACATGCAAATACTTCAGGGTTGTAAAAACCGGAAAGAGGCCACAAAACTTTTAATTTTCAATTTTTGGTTCCCACACTCTGTTAATCAACGTGTTACACCAAAATACAGTAGCGTTTAGAGTATCGCCTTTCTAAAAGCCCCAAATTTAAAATGATCGTATCTGTCTCAAGGTGCACTTGTCTCAACGTGGCCCACCCGACCCTAAATGTTAACAACTTTGCAGCAATTTTGTTTCAGCAAGTGTTTACAACATTTCAGTTGAAGCAATATTTTCAGTGACTGCAATCTTCTAGTAAATTTAAAGTAGGTTTGTGGCCAGTGGTCGGAATGTACCGGAACGGCGTTCCGGTTCGTGAAATATTATCAGGAGTCGTTCCGTCTCGTGAAATTTCATCAAAATCAGTTCCGTTTCGTGAAAAAATTTCCACAAAGAGATAGAAAAGAAAGAGGCAAATATAGCGAAATTCACAAAATGATTGCATCGGTACAATTTGTCAGCAACCTTAGCGCAATAGTCTGATGCTCTCGATGAATTGAGCGAAATGTATTATCTGTTATGTTACCTTACAATATTTAGAGTTTTGAATTTTGTTGAATTATTTTGATTTTATTGCCTATTATTGAGTTATTTTAGAAGGAAATGAATAAACTTTATTTTGTTGTATTTATACCGTTCTTGTTTTTTTAAATTAGGGGATTTTCACTTTGAAATAAAATATTAAATTAAACTGGTTTGTGTCGACTATTGACGGAAAAAACACATTATTATCAACATTATTATTATTTTCCGCGAAAATTTTCGCCTGCGGCTAACACGGGGGGCATACCCTCCGGTCCCCCCCTACAGCGTTCCGGTTCGTCAAAGTTTACATTCCGACCACTGTTTGTGGCAAATGTTTGGAAAATGTGCATCCAATTTTTAAAAACTTTTAATAAGTTAATAGTATGCAAGTTTTGGTAAATATGTGGTAAATTTTTAATGAATCTGCAGCCATTCCTTTTAGAAACTTTGCAACGAGTTCGTAGTTTCAAGTTTTTGGCAAAATTTTAGTTCAAGTAAAATTTTCAGTGAATATTCAATCTTTCAGTAAATTTAAAGTAAGTTCGTGGAACGTGTTTTGGAAGTTTTCATAGATTTTTTAACAACTTCCAATAAGTTTATATGGGTATGTTAGAAATTCGTAGCAAATACACATACTGCATTAGCAATAATTTATTACAA